>VNKC01004586.1:0-70249 GCA_008042775.1 Drosophila pectinifera | reverse complement strand
ATGATGTAACCTCTTATGAAATTTTGAAAAAAATGGCCAATATTTTTGTTTCTCATATTTTAATTTTAAATAATTAAGCTTTTAACGGCGAATCGGACCATATACCGCATTTGACTGACATTCCATTTTTGGCCAAAATATGCTGTTAAGAAGACCTCACGTTTACGCATTTTTAGGTCCTTAAATCTGTATTTTTATTCAATAATTTTATGGACAAATCAAAGCTTAAAATATTTATAACTACGCTAAAACAGCCATAAATCCAATTCGGAAAGCAGCTCTATGTTAGTTTTTAAGTAATTAATAAGACTGCATATTGAGTTTAAAAATTTATTTTTGGCCAATTTTTGACAATTTTAATGATGTAACCTCTTATGAAATTTTGAAAAAAATGGCCAAAATTTTTGTTTCTCATATTTTAATTTTAAATAATTAAGCTTTTAACGGCGAATCGGACCATATACCGCATTTGACTGACATTCCATTTTTGGACAAAATATGATGTTAAGAAGACCTCACGTTTACGCATTTTTAGGTCCTTAAATCTGTATTTTTAGAACATAATTTTATGGACAAATCAAAGCTTAATATATTCAAAACTACGCCAAAACAGCCATAAATCCAATTCGGAAAGCAGCCCTATGTTAGTTTTTAAGTAATTAATATGACTGCATATTGAGTTTAAAAATTTATTTTTGGCCAATTTTTGACAATTTTAATGATGTAACCCCTTATAAAATTTTGAAAAAATGGTCAAAATTTTTGTTTCTCATATTTTAATTTTAAATAATTAAGCCTTTAACGGCGAATCGGACCATATACCGCATTTGACTGACATTCCATTTTTGGCCAAAATATGCTGTTAAGAAGACCTCACGTTTACGCATTTTTAGGTCCTTAAATCTGTATTTTTATATCATCATTTTATGGACAAATCAAAGCTTAATATATTCATAACTACGCCAAAACAGCATAAATGGTCGATTTTCAAATGGATATTTAAGCCATTTGGACATCTTAAATTTGCCCAAACTCAAGGAAAACATTGGCAAATTCAATTCTTAATACGTAGGTAATTTAATTAACTCGATTTAGTTACTTATTTACGAAATAAAATAAAAATAAAAAACCCCTCCGTGCTCCATTTCCCACCTTTCCGATTCGATGCTATCTATGCGACGCTAACTTGACGTAGATGCACATAAATACGGTATTATTTGGATCAGCTGATAACCGGCTATTTGGTCACACTATTTCATTTGGAACCGATTATTTAATAAACATTTTTAGTAAAATTTCTGGAATATAACACAAAAGCACAAATGAGACACGTACAATTTCTGGCCCGCACCGTCCTGGTGCAAAACAACAATGTGGAAGAGGCCTGCCGTATGCTAAATCGCGTATTGGGCAAGGAAGAACTTCTCGACCAATTCCGGCGGACACGCTTCTACGAAAAGCCGTATCAGGTTGAATTTTAAACGTTTATCTTTGTTGCTTTTGTTTAATGCATATTACTCTTTCAGGTTCGTCGTCGCGTCAATTTCGAGAAATGCAAGGCCATCTACAACGAGGACATGAACCGCAAGATTCAGTTTGTTCTGCGAAAAAATCGCGTTGAACCCTTTCCCGGTTGCAGTTAGTTTATATTATCCTCGTTTCAATAAAATGCAAAAAACCTGTAAGGAATCGGAGTATTTGATCTGGGTTTCTTCGGAGATATTGTGAACTAAACCTTTACCGGAAGGGATAAAAACCAATCCGCCTACTTTATTTGTATGTATAAATTCACAATATTATTGCACAATGAAAAGCACTTAGACATAACATAACGAAAGATAAATATAGTTCATATGGGTTTGCATCTCCATAAATAATTGGAAATAGGAAAATACTTCAATTAAAACGTTTAATTTCAGCTAAAAGTCGTAATTCCACCTTAAATTAATCTCATGTCAAATTCAGAATATTGTTAAAGTCAAAATGTATTTTACTTGTATCCTTTCTCAGTCCTTTGCCTCTTCATAAGCTTTTGCGGCAAGAGAGAGCTTTCGGCGGCCGTTTCCTAACGGTGTTCGTGCTCCGCTTAGAATATTTTCTGCCCTCGAACGCTGCAGACGCGTCTTCGCTTTCTCGTAACTGTAAATCGCAGAGGTAAAAATTGCTTTCCTTTCATTCAGAAGTTTGGTCAATGCCTAAACAGCGAGATTTATAGTATAGCCAATAGTAGCATACTTTCTGGGGAAGTTCCGCTGAAGAGACTTGTTCTTGCTTGTACCGTAAAGTGCATTGTTTTTGTGAAAGTGTGCAATCAATGGGGGTGTGCATGAGTGACTCGAACAATTCTCCGGTGACCCTTTAACTGGAAGATTCCCCAAACGTGCTTAAGTGTTTCCCCCATTGCATCGATAATTCGCTTATGCGGCCAATTTACTCAATTTACACTAGAGAGTGCCACTGTGTGTGTGAGATAGAGAGTGAGGGGAGGAGGGGCGGAAAAGGAGGGCGCATCAAAGTTGGCACGTTCTCCAGTTCTGCTTTGTTGTTGTTGCCTCGTTCTTCTTTGCGTTTTTATTATTTTTACTGCTTTACTTGGTCCGCTTTGTTGCTGTCTTATCGATTTCTTGTGTTATTTTTAGCGTGATTTGCATATGTATGTATGTGCGTGCTCTGCCTGCGGCAGCGTGCGTGCGTGTGTGTGTGCTTTTGTGTCCAAGTTGTTTGTGCTTGTTTTTGCGCTTCCTTTTCTGTTTCCTTTTTGCAGGCCATACCGTTATGCATGTGTTTGTGTTTGTGCTGGTGTAATCGAATCTTGGCTGCTAATCAAATGAATTACGTCGTGTGTCACTTTCAGTTTTTTTGAGATTACACGTCATGGCGGCGGGCAATCTGGTGGCCATCCTCCTCCTGGGCAGCCTATGCCTGTCCCACGCATATCCGGCATTGTTGCCCTACATCTACAGTGAGTACCGTTATTCCCTTAACATTCCGTTAACATTCATAAAAACACCGGTAAAATTTAAACAGGAACAATTTCTTTGTTAGATTGTAAATTCCTGAATTCCTGATATCCTGCTTAGCATTCTATATAGGATTAAATAATTACTTTCTCTATTCCCACAGATCCTTCAAAGCGTAATGGCGCCGACTTGACCTTCCCCCAGATCGAGGACGATGTGAGTGAACTGGACCAGTTGAGAAATGAGCCGGGAGTGGTATTGTCCAAGCGGCAACACGACGGAAGCACAGCCCGCACCACCACCACCACCAAGGAGAGCGTCGAGGAGGTGGCTGCCGCTCCTGAGCCGGGTCAAAGTCCAAATCCGAACATCCTGCCCGACCTGGAGCGACAGCTGGAAGTGGCCACGCCGCTAATTTCAACCACTACGACCACCAGCACCTCGGCCACGACTACAACGGCCACCTCCAAGGAGGAGGGCGAAAGGTCGCAGCTGGAGGAGCCCAAGACCCAGATCAAAACCGTGGTAGAACCGACGGCCCATGCAAAGGTAAGTGCCGTTCCCTAATCCCCTCAGAAAAGCCTCCTTTAGACCGCTTGCTATACTCCTCCTGGTAAATCCAAAATCCTCTTTTGCTAAATCCAAGTGTATATCCACGAAACCACCCAAAAATCAACAGGCATTTTACGGGGCCGCTCGTCTAGCCTTTGGTCAAAACCCGGAGGTATTACCGACGACAACCACAACTACGACAACATCAACCACAACGACTACGACACCAGCTCCTCCGCCAGCCGAATCGGAGCCAGTGGCTGAAACGCAGCCTGAAGCTGAAGCTGGAACGGATGAGGAGGCGGAGTCCACTGCTGCTGTGACCGGAGAGCCTGCCGAGGCGGAAGATCCCATCGGCGAAGTGGCCGAAACCGAACTGACCGCTCTGAATCCGCCCAAATCGAAACAGACTCACCATGATGCCAACAAGGAGACCATCGGGGACATCGTCTTCGATGTTGCCGCCCGAACAACCGAGCGAAGATCCAGCACGCCCAAGATCACGGCCAAGGTTCTTATGACTAATCACAGATATATCATTGATCATAGATCAATATGCTGACCGTAAAGGGATTCCCATTCAAACTGATTGGAAATTAAACCACACACTTTGGTAGAATCTGTACAAAAATTGGCAAAATGAAGGCAAGAATTGGCAACACATTCAAAACATGAAAGGTCATTTAAAATTCATTTATAAAATTGGCAAGACCTAGAAAGTCTCTCACCCTCTGTTGGCAAGGGTAGATAATAAATCTTGCGAACTACAAAATTGGCAAAACTCTATGAAAAGCTTAATCATATCCTTGAAGACAAATCTCAGAGCCTCATGAAGTCATACATAAACGGAGAGCTCGTTTTAAAATCAAGCGAACACAAAGATTGATAAACAAAAAGACATTACAGGCACACCCAGGCATCGCAAATTAACCCAACCTGCTGAACATTTAATCCATAAACGCTCATTTATTTATCAAATTTAGTTAATAGTTTCCTTATATCGCTTTCCCACTTTCCTTTCCAGACCGTCCAGCACCTGCTGCGCAGTCCAAATGGTCAGTACTCCTCCTTCGACATGGCTCAGTACATTTTCTGGACTGGCGATGAGACAGCTGTGGTGAAGGCTGTGGAGGAGCTCGTTGAAGGAAAGGTGGTAAGTATCCCCAGCCCCCATACTTTTCTCTATAAAGTGTTTTAAAGTTCATTAGATATGTATTTATTTTGCTTTCTAGACATTTTAAACATTCTTTGCTTGAAGAGATCGCTTGGTTTGGGCCGGATTTCACAAATAGATTAGGTTTTGCGTAATCTGATTTCATCATTAGGCTTAGTCTTTCATCGACTGATAATAGTATAGACTGAAGCCATGAGGCCTTACGAGAGGAGTTTCAAAATTGGCATGACACCTTGGCGGCCCAAAATGTTGGTGGCACTTTGGCGGCCCAAAATTTTGGTGGCACTTTGATGGCCCAGAATGGCATCTCGGTGGTCCGTGGTGATGGCAACCAAAGGGTGGCGATCTGTGGTGGTGGTGATGGTGGTGATGTCCATAATGCCACTGATGCCCAAATGCTGGCCAATGATGTCCATGGTGTCCGTGATTTCTATGATTATCTTGGTTATCCTGGTGGTATCCACAGGAACGTTTTTCTTCTTGCGGTGGTTGCATTTTGTGTGTTATGTATTTATTATTTGTATTATTATTAATATTTCCTTTGGAAAACTTTTCTGTTTGCTAGTTGACTGCGAACTGACTTCCTCAATGCTTGAATGGCAGCTTTTATATTTAGCCAGCGAGCAGCGGCCAAACATTTCGAGATTATTGTTTTCATTTGCGTATCTTATCGGCAGGGGTTTGTTTTTGTGGGGAGCACTGCAATAGGTCTAGAAATATTGCAATACTTTTAGGGTGATTATATGTCAAATAGGTCTTTATATTTAGCCGCTTATATATATTAATAATTTCATTTATGACTAGTATATTGCAACATTTAATCGCAGTAACTAATTGTGAATTCTCGGGGCATGCTTTAGAGTGCTGGGAGAGTATAGTATTTTTGTATTAATAATATCATTACGTATTACTAATATTTAAGTAATTTAGGAAACTAATAGGCCTAGACATTTTAAAGAAATTCTTATGAAATACTTGGAAAACCGGTTTGCATGGGCAGTACTATTTCTGCTTTGTGACTTTTGTTAAGCTATAAATACATTTATACTGTGAAATTTTGATCATAGACACTTTTATCAACAAATGTTAATAATAATATTAAAAGTATACAAATATTTGAATGGTTTTCTAGCTCTTCGACCTAGCAATTTTGTTTATATTCATTATTATTCAAAGGGTTAGAAATATGCAAACAGTTTTATGTAATTTCTAGCAAATGAATAATCCGAACCAATTATAAATTATATATAATTGTAATATCATTACATACATTTCTTAATACATATATGTATTTTAAACAGATCACCCGTGAAAGCGCACTAAAGTTCCTGCAGGATATTCGGCTGGGCATTGAGTTCCTGCAGCGGTCGTATGCCAATCGCATTTTCCCTGAGGAAGTGCGCCAGAATCAGCTGAAACGTCACAGTCCGCCCAGCACCAAGCCCCCAACCACATCCACAACTACAACAACCACGACGACAACTAGCACAACCACGGAGAAGCCGTTCCCTGAAGTGAAGGAGTCCGGATACCAAGCCGGAGTGCCACAAGAGGCAGGAGCAGCTGCCATTAAAAATTTCGATAGCTTCACCTTCTGGAACAAGCTAAAGGTTCTGGACAACGAAGCTCAGCAAGGTAGGAAGAGCCTGAGATATAATATAAGATATAATATAATATAATAATACTTTTATTGTATCCCCAGACCTGAACGACTACGATGAGGGTCGGGCTAAGATTGTGGAGTACTTGTACAATGAGTACTCGCTGGAGGAGATCCTCTACAAGCTGGCTAAGGTATGTATCTTTTACTATTATTTTCTGATCGGTGTTAATTTTACTTTATTTTAAGGTGATGTTTGCCCAGTCCCTATCGCACGGCTCAGATGAGGCACAAATGGAGCTGCAAAAGCTCACGGAATTCCTAGAACACGAGGGCAACATGGGTGTCATTCCCCTCGATTTGCAGAAGAAAGTCTTAAGTGAGTTGATCTTAAATAAATATTGAAGCATAAAATGAAGAGCAGACTTGTAAGCCAAAACAATTATGATATATTTTATTTGTAAATTTTTAACCTTTTAATATAAATTATTATTTAACTACTTTTGGTTCTCCACATTCAACGAGATCCCCTCAGATCACTTGACGCCTTTTCACAGTCTGATTTCATCAGTTTCTCGAGATCTGATGTCATCACAAGTCTTTCATGGCCTCGTAATAATATTGACTGAAACTTTGACCCTTTATAAACGGAGATACAAAGTATTGATGGCATTTTGTGGGTCCTTGGCGACTATGATGTTCCCGTTGCCAATTAATATCTATTTTATTATGTCCAAAACGGCAATGCCACCGTCTATGATATCCATTAGGTTCCTGGTGATCGTTAAATTGCTGCTCAGGTTGCGTAGACTCCATTTTGTTTTGTTAAATTATTTATAATAATTTTATTTTCCGGCTCCCTTTGGAGAACTTATCTCTTTAGCTTTTCACTGCGAACTGATTTCCCTCTGCTTCACTTGAAGCTTTTATACTACCTCGCTGGCTCGCTGGCTAAACATTTCGTGATAGCATTGTTTATTTTCATGTGGCAAGCATGGGAATAGGGCTAGAAATATCACTGTATTTTCATGTAATTAAATGAATCCAGAAATGCAGAGTGTATACATTGTATATTATCTTTAAAAATCTATTAATTCAAATCTATTATTTCTTTTGCTTTTAGGAGTTCTCCTGAGCGCTTTGTCAGACACCTTGACCGAGCACCCGGAGCTGCTGCCGGCGGCGCGTGTGAATCTGGCCAACCCGTACTACAGGCTTCCAATGCATACTCCCAGCCAATAGAGATCTATTGGCAGTTATCAGATAAATACAAATCTCTATATATATATGTTACCACGCATAATCCGCATCAGCTAATGGCTTATACCCACTGATCGGCGCTACTCTGGGGAGGCGCTCTCTCTTAGAACTTTAATTCAGCTCGGCCCTAAGTTCACCCCCGATCGATTGGCACCTTCCAATTTTGGTTAAAACGGATTAGCCTACGTGTAATATAGCAAAACGGAGATACTCTCGTGATATTTTTGGCCAGGCAGAGGCTGGGAATAACCTTTTACACTTACGGTACGCGATAAGAGAATCAAAAATAAAAGACAAACCAAGGAGTAACCGAACCAAAACAAAACAAATGAAAACAAACTGACGAGAGAGACTTGCGCCCCTTTTGAGCTTTTAAAATTAAAATAGACTATCTATATGTATGTGTCCACACTTGCTTATATTTGATATGAGTTGTTAGTTAGATACAATGAGGTTGAGGTTGAGGTTGAGGTCGCTGGCAAAATCGATGGCCTCGGACGACCGTTTGAAGCAGGAAAGGGCTCTGAGTCCGCCTATATCAGTAGCAAATATGTATGGATACAACCGCTCCACGGACGAGCGTCAGTCGTAAATAGTTATTACTCTCTATATATGTTCTCCCCCGACTAATTGAGCATTGCATGCATTATTGATGGGTTGGTTAAATGATTGATTGTGTTGCGAGTTACATATACGATATCCATATAAGAACTAGAACCTGTATCAACAATTATCGATTATACACTCAATATACATACATATATATATAAATATAAATATAAACATAAACATTATAAAACATGTGTCCACTTTTATTGGGTTCTAACTCTACTGCTCCTTCTTGGGCTCCGACTTCTCGGTATTGTCGAGCAGCTGCTTTAGGGCTTCATCTGTCAACGGCTCCTTGCTGTTGAAAAGCTTCTCGATCTCGGCCCGCTCATCGTCGCCTATATCCTTGGCATACTGCCTGGCCAGCTCCTCCAGGCGTTGTTGATTCTTCTTCAGGTGTCCGGGTAGCCAGAATATAGTCTGAACCATTCTGAAATATATAAGGAGAATATTTTAGGATGCTAGAGGTATACATTTGATTTGAATTCCATTTGAAGACTAAACTAAGACCTTTATAATTTAACGAAATTGTTGCAGTAATTAATAAATAAAGCTCTACTCTTATTACTTTCTTGGTTAGATTCAATTTATATGATTAGTTAACAGGGATTCTAAATCGTGAGATGTCTTAATGTATGAATATTTTTTATAAACTTGTTTAAGGGTCCAAATTGACAAAGAAAAAGATACCAATCATGATTACTTCTTGAACTTAATTTGTATAATTTGTGGGCTTGTAAACAATAAATAATGATAATTAATATCTCCTTACTTGAGTAATATAAATCCGCAAAGGGCCAGCAACAAGCACATGCCGGATGTCTTCATCATGGTCCAGTAGTCGACCAAAACTTGTTGGTGCTTCATTTTCGGGATCCTTTAAAGATGATTGCCTCCACTCGTGACTAAATTAAAACCTCAACTGTCATGTGTGACCACTGGCCACTGCCACAGGGCCACATCTCCGCGGCCGGAGCCTTGGCAATGTTGTGGCCACGTCGTTAGGGGCAGCAGACCGTGGGATACGTGTATTAAAGGCCAGCCGGCAGACCAATCACACATGGTGGCTATAAATCGATAGCACCATTCGACCTGATTTGATGACCCGACTGAAGACAGGAGTTGACCTGCTAACTGAAAAATACGACAGGGAAAGGTGCCTACATGTTGCCAGCAATTAAAGTTTTGCCGGCAACATGTTGCTGTCTGGCCTTTGAGTTCAGCCATTTTATAGACGGTTCTGTTTTCATTTGCAATCGCTTTTTCTATTTTTAACAGTTATCTTATAAGTGATTTTTACGTATTTTAAAATAATGGTTAATAACGATACGGCGGATTTAAAGGAATACACTGCTGTATACCCTGATTCAAATTTATTAGGAAAACTGTAAGGAATTTAAAGTTAATATATATTTATTTATAAATAGAGATAGAGTTAAGTAAGCTACAGTAAAAACCATAAATATTAATCAAACATAAGTATATAATATGTAAATTATTATTACTATCTATATTTCTCTTATAAACAATACTTTAAAGATAAAATTGAATACTTTTCTTTGAAAATTATCCATACAATGCAGTTTAATACGCCTTTCTACTCCCCACGAAGACAGGGCATCAAAATAATTGGAAAAGATAATGAAATCAGCAGTTAGGGGGTCTCGCGGTTTTATAGATTGTAAATTAGAATCCCGCGATTTCAATCAGAACAAGAAGCTGATTAGACCCACGCGTGTATCTATCTTTTCTATATATTTTTCCTGATTTCTTGGGGGGCTCTGGTCGCGCTAGCCAATAAATCTGATTGCGGGCGACAGATAATGGCCAGGAGGACGCTATAAAAGCCTCCCCCAAGGTATTCTAGCCACAGTTTTGCGATGAGAGGAGTAACGTTGAATATAACCATATTACTGGTCGGATTGGGCCTGGTTTTGGCCGGCAGTCGCCCAATCTCCGATTGCGTAAGTATAAATAAAGGGAGGATAATAATATTCATTACATAAGGCTAATTGATTCATATTTCCAGGGAGAGCGTATCGAGGACGATGGCTATCCGATGGAGCGCCACAAGGTCGTCACCAGTGACAGCTACATCCTGACGATGCACCGCATTCCCTACTCCCCCAAGACCGGTAACACCGCCAACCGCCCGGTCGTCTTCCTCATGCACGGAATGCTCAGCTCCTCCTCCGACTGGGTGCTCATGGGTCCGAAGAGGGCTCTGGCCTACCAGCTGTCTGATGCTGGCTACGATGTCTGGATGGGCAATGCCAGAGGCAACACCTACTCCAAGGCCCACCAGTACTGGCCCACGTTCTGGCAGATCTTCTGGAACTTCAGCTGGAACGAGATCGGCATCTATGATGTGCCGGCCATGATTGATTACGCTCTGGAGAAGACTGGCCAGAAGCAGCTGCATTATATCGGCCACTCGCAGGGCACCACTGTCTACCTGGTGATGATGTCTGAGAAGCCCCAGTACAACGACAAGATCAAGTCGGCCCATCTTCTGGGACCCGCCGCCTTCATGGGCAACATGAAGAGCCCCATGACCCGTGCCTTCGCCCCCATTCTGGGCCAGCCCAATGCCATAGTCGAGATGTGCGGATCCATGGAGTTCATGCCCAGCAACAAGTTCAAGCAGGACATGGGCATCGAGATGTGCCAGGCTACGTCTCCCTACGCCGAGATGTGCGCCAACGAGATCTTCCTGATTGGCGGCTACGATTCCGAGCAGCTGGACTATGTGAGTATCTAGGCATTAAGGAGGAGAGTTTAGGGAGGACCTTATGCATCTATTACCTCGATTCAGGAACTTCTGGAGCACATTAAGGCCACCTCGCCGGCTGGTGCCTCTGTTAACCAGAATCTGCACTTCTGCCAGGAGTACAATTCCGGCAAGTTCCGCAAGTTCGACTACTCCATCGTCCGGAATCCCCTCGAGTACGGCAGCTACTTCCCCCCCGATTACAAGCTAAAGAACGCCAAGGCCCCGGTTCTACTGTACTATGGAGCCAACGACTGGATGTGCGATGTGGGTGACGTGCGCCAGCTGAGGGACTCCCTGCCCAACATGGCCCTGGATTACTTGGTGCCCTTCGCGAAGTGGGCCCATCTGGACTTTATCTGGGGCACTGAGGCCCGCAAGTACGTGTACGACGAGATCTTGAAGCAGATGGAGCAGTACGAATAGGTTAATTTCCCTTCCGCAATAAATTGAACATATAACAAAGACAGGATATCTAATTTCAACTCTATTAATGTGATATTTTGCTTTGGTCATACGACCGCCAACGACAAGGAATTTAAACAGACACTGATCCATGAATAGGTTAACTTTCGACATCTGGAAAATACAAAAGATATATGGAGTGGTTATTCCATTTCCAGCTCCGCCATGTACTCCAGCTTGATGTGGTCATTGTGCAATAGTCTAGACACAATGCGGTAGCATCCGGGAATTAAGAGCTCCTTCAGAAGGAGCACATCCAGCGGATAGTCCTCCATGTGATATCGCTTCGGCGGCAGGGGACAGGTGTCGGGGTGCGGGGCATTCGAGTACTCCTTGAGCTGCTCATAGAGGAACTCCTTGTAGTAGGACTTCATGACATCACATACAGCCAGGTCGGGTAAGTCCAGGAATTCTTCGAACTCCTCATCACGCCCGTCGGCTCGGTAAATGATGAAGTGTATCTGTAAAAGGTGGCCATGGTTAATATGGATTTTATAAGGGACCGTGCACCCCCTTCACCTTCCAGTCGTTGTCGATGGGAACATGTGTCTTCAACTCTCCGCTGACTTTCACCACATTCTTCTTGAACTCGGCTATGCGCAGATGGGAGCTCAGATCCTCGGATTTCTCTACCACTTTCACCAACTTGTATAGCGTCAGTTTACTCTCCTCTTCCGCCCGGACATCAATAGGATTAATGGCAAGTAGGATGATGCCCAGCACCACCAGCTGCTCGAGTGAAGAGGAACCCATTTTTGATGCTCAATCAAGTGCTTTCGCGGCTTTATAAGGATCGCTAGGGGTTGTCAGTAGATCAAATTGCTGCTTGTCCCGGAAATTAGCTTGATCTTGTTTGTGTCCGGATATGGTGTAAATGATATCTAAATGCCATTCATTTGGGTTTGTTTTATTCAATTATTGCATGGCAGTCTTTACACATTAAGCAACAACAAGCAGATGCTCACCAATTGGTAAATGATTATAGTTAATTGCTAACAGCACGGCAATGACGACGAAGTACGATCGAGCTCAACTTAAACCTTTCATGCCCCTCTTAAAAATAATACATTTTAATTGCGATGAGTGATAACTAAAATATCAGCCCAAGTACGGGTTTACAAACCAATCTTTTAACTTATTCAAACAATTTATTCCGGCCAGTTTCACAGAATATAATTCAATCAAATTAAACCTGAAGTATTTTGATAAAAGTATTTTTTGTCTTATAATACAATAAATGCCTAAGCTCAATTAAGATATTCATTTAACAGCTAGCAAAAAATCTCATTAAATAATTCGTCCATTGGGCATGAAAGTCATTTGAACGCCGGCCTCGTACATATATCTATAAGTATTTCACAACAATAAAAGCATAAAAGTTAACAATTGGAACTGGCTAAAGCTTAAATATGCGTCGTAGTAAACAAATTGCAGCTGGAATGTTACCATTGCTCAAGGGGAATCTGCCAGCCAGCCATGGGAGAATTATTGCCTAATCATCGAGTCCATCGCCATCCTGGCTAGCTCGTCGTGTAGCCAAAGTTAAGTCGCAGCTGCTCCAGGAACACGAAAGTTATTATCGTGTGCGGTCCCAGGCGCACAAAGGCCGGAACATAACCCTTGAAGAAGCCAAGTGGGCCCAACTTGGCCGTGTGCTTGACGACATCCCACAGACCATTGTACTCCCCGGGCTTGGCGTTCATCGATCGGGTCTTCAGCACGTCCAGCGGCTGGGTCAGTGTGGTTGCTATCGTGCCGGCCACCAGGGAGGCTGTAAAGTGCGTCATCAAGTTGTCGCTGAAGTAGGGCGTGGCCAGCAGGTAGATCTTTGTCTGATCGTAAAATGCAATCTGGCCAATGGTCATCATGATGCCACGGGCCGTCGCTGTGGTGGCACCGGAGAAGAGACGAGCAAAGCCCTCTTGGCGATACACCTTAAAGAGCCCGTCGAAGGCGTTCTTGTAGCTGTAAGTTGAGCGGCAGAGAATTAGTGGTGGTTTTAGATAAAAGGTAAAAAGGTAATGTGATTGATGGGAAGACCTACTTGCGACGCTGCTCCATGGGCAACTTGACGTCGTTCTGCATCCGCACGTTAACCATGTCTGCCGGAGTGCCCACAATGCCGCCAAAGAGCCCCGACAGTCCGGCGAGTGCCACCTTGCCGCCAAAGGAGTCCGTGTTGATGTGCGCCTTGCCCACCTCGTAGACCCCGAAGCGGGTGGTGGAATAGGTCATCTGGCGGAGCATTGAGGCGGAGAGGCCGTTGTAGAAGGCCAGCACGCCCTGTTCCCGGGCGATCTTCGGGAGAAGCTGCAACACCGACAACTTGCCCTGTTGCGTCTGCAGCGTGACCTTGATGAGGTCGAGGGGATGGGTGACCATCGCGGCGCCTACACTGCCCAGCCCACCAAAGTACCACCTCGCCTTCCGCTCCTGTTTGCTCATCTTGGCTCTTTCAAATCCTCAGCTAGAAGGCGATGGAAATAAAACGTTAATTAGCCAATCAATAGGTAACTCTTCATTTACCTATGCATGAATGTATGCAGGTATAAAAAAGGTGCTTCAGCGTTTAAGACGTATGTCTTTCGAGGGGCGGCATTTTCAGTGGGCGGCGTAGTGTTATGTCATGCCGGTGGGATAATAAGGAACTGGCGGAATTTAAGGAAGCAACGAAAACAGCTGAGCGGTTGCGCGAAAGCTCAGGCTGCTAGCTTTTGACTGTTAAATGACGGTAACAGTTAACATGGGAGTAGGTACACACATTGCGCAGGAGTTATCATTAAGAAATTTATATATAAATTAACATTATTCATTTTGTTTACCATAGCCAAATGGTACCATACTTAACAACTAGTTTTTAATCTATATATTAATAATTTCAAAAAGCATTGTAGATTAAAAGAATTATTTTTGGAGGACCCCTTTTCATACGCCCCCAACTTATTTTGCCGTTACATTCTGCAAGGCTTAACAGAGCTTGGCCTGCGCTTAACAGCACCATTGCACTGTTGGCAGCTAGGCTAAACAGCTGATCGTTTCGATTTATGGTCACACTAGGCACCTACCTACAACATGTTTTTCATGTCATGTCAAAATTGTATATTTGTTTCGTAAACTAAACCGAAAAAGTGAAGTCCCGGCCGCTAGTGAATAGTTTCTGAGATCCGCATACCCGCCACATATCCGAGTGAGTAATTGGCGCGATAATTCGAAGCCCGAGAGCTTGCGCAACAAGTCCCCAACATTGTTGCCGGCCAGCGTCTTTTCTGGCGATCTGCTATGTTTCTTTTTTTTTTTTTTGCAAAGCGTCTCGCGATGCTGTTTACATTTGGCTATCTCTATTTGGTATTTGTTTATAATTGCCTGCAGATCGGCAATGGTTTTTAAATTGTGCATGAGATAACCAACAAGGAATTCGGACCATCGGAATAACAACAACAATTGGAGAGCAAGAGCTGCAAAAGTTCAGCTATCTGTTGTGTATACCCTTTATTGGGGAGGGAGCATATTGGAGACTTAGTGCGACTTGCACTTGTGTTTTTGTTTTATCTGCTTTCTTGGAGAACATGACCCTAGTTTAATTCTGGGATAACTCATACGACACAAAGCTTTTGAAGAATTGACTATTTTTCATTTTAACTAAAAATTTTATGGAATTTACTAACCAAAACCAACTAAAACTTTGGAAAAAAACACTAAAGCATTAATTAAAAGTAATAAAAATGATTAATTAAATAGTATATCTTAATTCCACATATTTTTCTCATAGTACACACTTATTTTTAATCATTTTTAATTCAAGTCCCAAACTTTAAGTGTAGGAAGGTTGAATTTTACCATTCCTTTATTCTGTAGAGGGTTCCCACAGAAATCGCTGTAGATTGAACATAAATTTAAGTTATAAAAAACAAAATTAGGGATTTCTATAATTACAAGTTGTATTAGGCTTATTTAGTGTTCAAATAGTTGGAAAAGTATAAGGTATACAACTATAATTTGCAAATTTGCACATGACACTCTTTCAATATAATCGCTAACAAAAAACTAAGTGTGCAATTTCACTTACTGAAATACCATAGATCAATAAAACGTTTAAGTGTTTAGTTAAGTGCAGCTTGTAATGATATATTAATTTCCTTTCAATTCAAATTTATATTTAATTCTATTCTATATTTATATCTATTCCTTTGTACATGCTGACCATTATGTCTTATAAACTATTGGCTATGTTTAGCTCAGAAAATGTAAACTAAACAGTCTAAAACTGTCTAACACTATCTTGTAAAATAGGAGGAGGAGCTTATATTATTCATATATGGGTTTCCTTGGAAATTATTTGCCTTGCATGGGTATTCGAATCAATAACAAAGTGCTTTGTGAACTCGATTTACAGCCTAATTCAAGGACTTTGACTTTAGTAATAATTTTATGTGTACAGTTTGTATCCATATCGGCGGAATGACTTAATATAAAGATTGTTTGCCATTAGTACACCTGAGACCCGGGTAAAAATCTGTATAGACCTGACTGTTTTCCCAGCCTTATCAACTTTGGACCCCAGTTACCGGGTCGTATTTATAGATAGATAACATGTTTACCATTGATCGAAATCCCGGTGCACAACATTATTGCTAGCATGTGTTTCTGTATCTGTTTTTCCGGCCCGCCCGCCCGCGTTTATTTATTTGTTCAATTACTATTTTTGTTTGGGAAGCGCCACGTGCGTCGATTGCTTCATAAATTAAATGCAGACGGCAACAGCCAGGCAGAAGACTTTCTGTCGAACTGCTTTCTATTTCTTCTTGTTTTATTCTCGCGTTGCTTCTGGCCGAAATTTATCTGAATATAAAAATGAGTGGCCATGGTCAAAGTCGAATTAAAAACGAATATCACATGATCAGCTGCCATATAAAAAGCTGTTTCCTCTATAATCGAGCCCCCGAAAAAGAGCAAAGTTGATAGTATATATTGCCACTTATAAAACAGCTGATTCCGGGGCCGATGTTATATGCTTCTTGGTGATCTGAAAACTTTCAAGGCATGACAGACACATCGCGTGATAATTCACTGATCCGTCCGACTCATTATCTCTCGACTTTGGGTGTGTTGTTTGCCCACTTTGAAGCCGCATGTTTGCCTTGCCAATTGAATAATAAACTGACACAGCAATTGCAATTCCAAAAATGCAATTGAATCAGAAAAGCAGGGGCGGAAAGAGAGGAAAGCAGCCACACACAGCTGATGGCATATTTACCTTGAACGAGAAACGCTGTCGCGGTTTTTCCTGGTGTTACTTTTCGGTTGTCTGACTTCCGCGAAGAAAACTATTTAATAAGTTTATTATTTTTTCGGCACACCGACCGGGAGAGAGCGCGAGAGACAGACAGAGAGAAAATGAGACCTCAGCACGTCATCGCTGTCCACACAAACTGGTCTGGTCTGGGCTTTGGGAATGGGGGATTGGTCAGGGGGCAGCTGCTGCTGCTGGAGGCAAACGAAACGCAACGCTTGAGCACCGAAAGCGGACTGATCGACGCCGCCGCCGCCGCCAGCGCGCCAGATCCCACACAGCTCACAACTGCCGGCAAACAGTACCGACCCTACACTTGACAACAAATTGGGGGAAAAGGTGAAAGGGGAAAATTACATTGTTACATAAAATTATGTTATATGAATTTTATTTTAAATTTGTAAATTATTTTTTATATATGTATTTATATAAATCTTATCAAGTCAATTTTTTCCTTCCTTCTAAATTCTTTTATGGTTCAAATTCGATTTAAAATGATTTATGGTATTTCCAATTTGTTTGAGTGTTTACATGCGCTCTGAATTTGACTCTCGGGTCTCTTTTTATCGCACGGTCAAGGCGGCCATGTCGGAAGTGTTCTGCTGCTGGGACTGGGTACTGGAACTGGGGCAGTGGCTGGGATTGGGGATGCGATATGGAATCGGGATCGGCTTAGTTAGTCGCTGGTCGGCGGTCAGCAGAGCGACACTGCGAGGGAGAGAAAGAGCGGCGAGAGAGAAAGTGAGAGAGCGGGAGAGTGATCAAAGAGAGGCAATCAAACGACAAACCACAAACCAACCTGGTGAGAGCTTCCTATTGACACCGCTCTCCGAGCTCTGTCTGCGCGTGTGTATGTGTTACGATGATGATACCATCACAAGAATACGGTGTAATTGTAGACTTTATAGAATACCCATTCACCTATCTCACTTTCCATTCCGGCCATGTTGACCGTTATAATAATCCTCATGGAAGTGTCCATGTGCCTTGTGGAATAACGACCACGATTTTCCACGCCGGAAGATTTATGTAATTGCCTGAAAATCCGGGCAAAATATTTTCAAGGCAAAGGGCATTAATCATGGCACTTTCCATTACGCCTAATTAACTAAAACATTTCCATGGGACGCTTACATATTTTAATGGCTAATTATAAATGTGTAGTTTCAAAGCTCGATTTCTTTACTAATCGTGTGTGCAATGCACTTCGTCAAGGTTCAATTAGAATGTTTTTGTTAGCGTTCACTGCAAATACTTTACGGGCGGAAAATCTGCTGCGAAGGCAAGATATGGATGGGGGATAATGCCGTGATAAGAACCCAGGAGCCACCTTATCGCGAGAATGAATGGGCAAATATTGCCACCAGCTATTACTAAGAGCATGCTTAAATCTAATTTAAATATTTTTGAGCACGTTGCCAGTTCATGTCCCTCCATTAACACTTTTTGTAGTAATTTTAACAACTCTAACCCAAGTGTTAACTTTTGATTAAACACAATAGATTTGAACTGTGCTGATGCAGCGGAACAAACGAGGTTCTCGAGTGCTTCAAAAATAACCACCTAAAGCTTTGTTAGAAAGCTTTCGACTGAGAATAGCAGGATGGGAGAAGACACTCGAGAGCTTTGCCGCTCAAGTGGGCCTTTGCCGAAGCCTCAGACATCGGCCCATTAGCTCAGCTGGTTAGAGCGTCGTGCTAATAACGCGAAGGTCGCGGGTTCGATCCCCTCATGGGCCAGAAATACTTTTTATGTTTCTTTTTATTTTAAGCAGATGAAAGAGGAATATAAACATTATTTCTGTTTAATGGAACACGAAGTAAATTGGGGAAATATAACAACATTCTATATTTTCGAATTTATAAATTGATCTGCCTATAAAGATGAGAACGAAGGCCTTGCATATTTATCTTTCTTTTATTACTGTTTGTATTTATGTTTGGTTTCTTATTAATTTCCAATGATTTATTACCGGGTGGTGAAGCGAAGTTAATACTCTTTGTTTTCGAAAAATAACTCATGACTTGCAGACACGTATGCCGCTGACAGCAGTGATGAAGTGACAAGATGGAAATTCCCGCCTTATTTATTTCCCTTTCCAAATTGTGGCCAATAAATTTGCAGTCGGCCAAGTCGAGTGCCTTTAACCTCTTCGGCTTGGCTGGCCACGTGACCCGCCGCGAAAAAAACAAAGTACTGCGCACTTAATTAATTGAACTCCGCAGAAGACATTTACAAATTGACCCATGGGTGTCCCTTTTTTTGCGCCATTGCAGATCCCTTCGCGCAGTCGAGACAATGGCCACCTCAGTGCTACTAGCCTGCGGCCTCAACGAGCAGAAGTTGCCAGGATTCGTGCACATCAGCGAGGAGTCCAATGTGGACGGCAGCTTCCTGATCAGCTGCATCCTGGGCCAGAGGCTGCGCATCTCCAACGCCGGGACCCTGCTCGTCTGCCTGCAGCATCACTACCAGCACTACTTCAATGCCGGCATGAGGTTGGGCTACAATACGAACATTTTCCAAGGCAAAACCCTTGGGGTAATCGATGTTCTCAGCGACATGGCCGGCGAGGGATTGGCCTCCAAGTGGCTGCGCCGCCCCGAGGGCCAGACGCTGACCGAACAGCTGGTGGAGGACATCCGCGCCCAGGTGGAGAGCAACTATGCCAGCCGGAACAGCTATACGGTGCTGATCGACAACCTCTCCATATTGTTCAATTTGGGAGCCAGCAAGCTGCAGGTGCAGCAGTTCTGCCAGGATCTAGCCGCCCTCGCCAAGGAGCGCGACAACCTGACGGTGATCACCAAGCTCAGCAACAGCGATATCTACCAGCTGACGGACAATAATGTGGCCAAGCTGGGCCAGGTGCGCATCCAGGTGTTGCGGCTGAAGAGCGGCTTGTTCCGCGAGGTGGACGGCAAGCTGCTGATCGAGCGGGTTCTGGACGAGGGCAACTACGCATGCGAGGAGACGCGCAAGGAGGTGCTCTACAAGGTCAACGATCGCAACGTCAAGGTCTTTACACCGGGCGAAATTGGAGTGAAGGTCTAAGTGGGTTTTGCGCCTGAATTATTGTATGAATTTTAATAAAGCCATTTTTTGTATATTCTGAGAATTGCCAGTCAAAGGGTTCTGAATGTGGTAACCTCTTATAGCTTTATTAATGCTATTCGAAGGATAGGCTTCGAGTAAGTTGATAATATTTTTAAGTAAAAAGGCTAGAATAAGTAGAGTATAACCAAGTGGTCATCTTCTCCCTCGATGGTCATTGCGCCGTTCAATCTAATTGCTTTTGAACGTCCTTTATCAATCTGGTCGCATCTGTTGACGTCACCCGCTACGGAGAAAAATGATGAATTTATGTCTGGTCACGATCTATAAGGAGCCAGTATAAATGACTAGGAGGCGGTAACCCGAGTCAGCGCCAGAAAAGTTTGGCCGCAACTCGGATAAGTCGGGGGTCCAAATGACCCCGTCGACAATAAAAGAAGGCAATTGAATTTCGCCAAACCACGCAGCAAAAACTTGATTACTACGCTTAGGCCTGGGCCTAGACCGCTGGCAAAAATGTGCTTGGGTTGCAGGACTCACTTTTTGTTTTGTGTCCACTTCGGCGAAGGATTTATTTATATCTGTGTTTTTCCTGAATTAGATTGAGTTGGTCCCCGGCTTTCCAGTTTGTTAATTACTAGAGATACTCTGGCATTCTTTGATGGAGATTTTCCGCAGGAAATTTGATATTTTCTGTGGTGTGTGCCAGACGATGAGTTAATGTCCTGGACTTGATAAATGCTGATTCCATTTAAATGCCAGTAACTTCAGCCTCACATTCCCTGACACTTGTGGCAAGTGTTCAATGCCGCCTGCCGCCTGCCGCCAGCCTCCGGGAAAAGCCACAGATTTGGTTTTAACTCATTTAGCATTCGCCTCGCAAGCCCGGAGTGAGCCGGGCGTAAGTTGGGAGTTGCATTTAGCGGTGGCACACAAACGCCGAGATATGGCCCCCTAAACAAACCCAGCAGATGACTTAATTACGCAAATGCTTTTGTTCATCCGAGCGCTAAATGTCACTTATTGAAAGTTATCGCGCTGCGGAGCGCCACGGGGATATCGGAACCAATCGCAGGAAATGCCTTAAAATTGAAGATTGCCGGAGCAAACGTGAGGAGCAAGCTCACAGAGCCAGAAGGCAATGGCCCGTCGAAGCGGAAGTTAAGCAATGTATACACTGAGGTATGAGGGTTTTCCTTGGGTTTTTTACTTTAATAAATATTTATTTTAGGATTTAAAAGGTTTAAAATAAACCCAACGAGATGGGCTGCTACATGAAATATATTTTAGCCATATTTCCAAAACATATCCCCGATGCTGAACCTATTTTTCCTGGTGCAATGAAGCGGGGTAGGTGAGCGGGCAAATCCAATTGCGGGCTCGTCCTTCGCCGCATCCGCGGGAGCAGGGAGAGGGAAGAGGAACTGAAAGTAATGATGGGGCAAAAGGGAAAAAAAGCCGTTTTCTCGCATGAAGTACGAAAGGATGTTACATCGTGAGTGCTTAGGACACGCCCCCTTTACGAACTGGTCCCCTGTTAATGACAGTGCCGCATACGGGTTTTGTTGCATACTTTCGGGGCAGCGCCGGAAATGAGTGTTCGGGAAATACACGTACAGTACGTTATGTGCAGCAATCCGCCAATATCACACTTTTATATATATATATATGTATGGATTTTTTGGGGCAGCGCCATTGATGACAATAGCAAGAACGCAAAAAAGACGAAATATTGCGCGCAAGCCATAATTTATTCACATAGGAGCATCATAAACATAAATTCGGCTGGCCGGCCTCTGTCCTCTTTCATCAATGATAATAGCGTCGCAAATGTACGGTCCAGGCTGAAAAAATGGGCCAGCCAGCGAGTACAATGACCAGCCAAAGGAACACACAGACACCTACGTCATTGCCATTAAATTTTGGTAAAAAAAACTTCACCCTTCTCAGCTGCCCAAAGAGGGGCGCATCAATTTTTAAGGTCGCCAGCTGAATTGAGGTCATATCTTCCGATTTTCATCGCCATTGTATCGCGCGCTGAGTTATCGCCATCCACTCTCTTGCCAACGTCTTATTTTCCCCGCAGCACACATGGCGTATGAGTAATATTTACTTAGCCACCGCCTCACACGCGATGTGGCTTTAAAGTAGAAGCCAACAAGGAAGTATGGAAGCTGCTTTTAGCTGCTTTTGACAACGTGAGCTGTCTTGTCTAGAAGGATTATGGAAAGTTGCTTGAAAGAAGGAGTTGCCAAAGACAACACAGTCAAACAACGAGGTTATAAATAAAATATCAAAGTGCTGGATGAAGCCCACACTCAAATTGTTAGTTCAAATGTCAAATTGACACGGATTAAGACATTTACTTTTTGGGGACTTATTTATAGGCTCACATTAAAGGATCATATACGCCATCAAGAATTATAGGCAAAGGATTCGGGCTTAGAATAACCTTAAAGTATTTAAATAACTCAAGGATAGCCGCAAGGGCACTCTAAGTGAAAAGAGAAAAAACCTTGAAGTGTCGCCTTCAATTAAAGACTGGAGAATAATTTTTGCATGTGATAGTATCGAGACTTTTGGAAAATTAAATTTTTGCACAGACTTTCCACCACATTTTAGCTTAATTCTATCTCGTTTGAGAGAATGCAAGAGACGAGAGAGAGAAATGCAACGAAATGTGCTTGCACATTTACTAATTCAATATGAACATTTGAGTCGTGTGCCAGCAGGACGAAATTGTCAACAGTTTGGTGTCCTTTGTGAGCGTCCCCCCTCCGGTTAGAAACTTTTTCATGGCTTCCTTTCCGCTTCCGGGAAAGCAATTAAAGATACATTTTCAGCCAAATGAGCGCTAACGAATTTAATAATTTCCAGTCAAATGCCGCCACCGAATGCGACCAAAGCCAGCGAGGCACTGGTGCGCAAAAATTTCGCGACTTCGCTGGGATTTAGATTAAATAAACTGGCCCGAGTTTTGGCCACCGCAATGCCAGGCGGTTTCATTAGGACGCCTAATTTATAGGTGCAGTAATCGCATTTCACCGCTTCTGCCGCAAAAGTGGCTGCTAAACCGAAAAACATTCAAATTGATTACGTTGCGTATACGCCACATTGCCTCTCCGCCTTTTCGCCACTCAAACATTGTAGGCTGACACTTTTAATTCCCAGTACTTGTGAGGCAGAAGGGTATATTGTTATAGAATGTAACAGGGATAAGGATAATTGGAAACTAGATACTATAAATATTATAGTATATTAATTAAGGTTTTAAGCATTATTAACACTTGAAGAGAAAGAATTATAGTTTGACTGTAGTTTTTACTACACAGAAAAATTCCAGATAATTATTTTTGACTTCAAATCAGTCCCCTATCTTTATTTAATATTTTAGAATACATATCTTTCATCTTATAATATATTCCTAAGGCAAGAGTTTTAAATATTTTTATAAGAAACTAGACCAAGTATTATATTGGCCCAGCCGACTTTCTATACATTTGTGGTTATTCGATCCGCTCCATCTAATGTGGGCTGTGTGCCATGATTACGCGGTTGGCTGGCTTTGTGTGGGGCGTGTGCCCTGCGTACCTTTAAGCCACGTTAAGAGCTCGCACCTACGCAACGCGGCTACGGCTACGGCAGCGGGGCTGAAATTGAAAAACTCAACCCAAACGGCGTGACAATCAACCCGGCCAAACAATTACCAATTTCGACATGCACAGTCAGACAGGGACGTTTCCGTGCCATAAAAGCAGCGCCCGAGGATAACATAGAAAGATACAATATTGATGGCTCGTTACCAGCAAATTGTATAAAATCCCATCCCATGCCTCGCCTCGTCTCTGCTTTATTTGCTGAAACACTTTTTATGGCTTGGCCGGCTGTCATAAAGATGCCTGGACATTGGCCATTGGCCATGACCATGGGCCAGGAATCTTCTGGGCCCAGCAGGAGGAGCAGGAGGGCAGGTCAAGGAGCAAGCTGGCGGTTGCCAATTGGCTCTCAGATATTGTGATGGAAGAGGCTGTTCTTTTATTCCTCTATTTAAAAAATGTTCAAGAAGTAAGGAACTAACACTTTCCTCGTAGTTCTTAGTTCAAACTGTAACAAAAATAAACAAAAACAGAATTGATTCGGCTGAGTTTATGTCACGTACAACAACACCTACCATAGATACAACCACGCAGTGTTTAGATACTTTACCTACAAGTGTATCTATGGCAAAGGCACGTGGCAAGTGCCAATGCGAGTGCACTGAATACTTGAAGCAACAATGGTCCGTTGATTGGAATTTGAATACACTTTTGAACCAGATTAGCCAGCAGAAAGTCAGGTATTACGTAGGCAGGCCAGGTATATCTCTTACTGGTGCTGACCTTTGCTGTAGGAATCCCTAAGCAGTTCTGCGAAGCGTCCATAAAACAGCCACTTATATAATGCTGGCGGTTTGCCTTTGATAAGCATTTGTTGGGCGGAACTCAGCTAAAATTATGTTTAGCCGAGTACCTTTAATTACGGTACGTTGCCGTTGCGGTGGCCACCTTCTGCTGACTGCTACTTTACGGCCGTAATTTCGCTGAAAACTTTGGGCTGCAGTAAATTTGGCACAAAGTACACTTGCACACTGGGCGGCGACAGCAGAGATAAACAGACAGCAAAAGCTAGATACTGTGCACTCGCAGAAAAAGGTGATAAGACAATAATATTAAAGCAGTCCATTTCCAACTTTAATGTGTACATTAATTTCAAAAATCTAAGCCAGGGATTGGTTTAATACTTGCCTGCCAGAAGCTCTATATTTTCCAACTCTACTTGGGTTCCACGGAATAGAAAGTTCCTATATTTAATTTTTCTATAAATTATAGAAGAAAAACAGAGGAAAAATAAAGTCCAACACACTTAACTAAAGTCCTTAAGCAGGCAACAATATGTTGATATTTTGGCATTTAGAATTGGTTATATTAAAGCTTTCCATTTGCATCTGTAATGTGTGTAAACATAGTTCAAAAATCTAAGCCAGAGATTTATATTTAATTTATCAAATTCCTGTCTGCCAGAAGCTCTGTATTTTCCAACTCTATTTGGGCTCAGCGGTAAGAAAAGTTTCTATAATTAAGTTTTCTATAAATTATAGAAGAAAAGCAGTGCAAAAATAAAGTCCAACACACGTAAGTGAAGTCCTTAAGCAGGCAACAATATGTTGATATTTTCTCCCCCGATTGCTTATGATCCTAATTGACTTGAACTTTGCTTTTAAAGGGAATTTGGTTTTAGTGTAAGACAAACAAAAGCAGAGGAAACCGCAAATTGTTACGCCCCCAAGAATCCACACACACCAACACACAAGCACTCCCGCACACACAGACACAGCCAAGCAGCGACACTCACACAGGTGGCCAAAAAACTATACTGCCTCGAAATGGCGCGTCGCGTGTTGTTATTTTCATGTGTCGGCAAAACGGAAACGGAACTGCAACACACACACACAACCAAGTTTCTACACACACACAAACAGGAAAGACAAACACTAACTTCGCGTGGCAAAAGAAAAACCGCAGCGAATGATAATGGAAGGAATTAAAGCAGATTAGTTGTGATGCCAAAAATTGGTAAAAGGGAAAAGCGGCCTAAATTAGTGGAATTCAAGGACGCATCTTCCTTTTTTGTATGCGTGAAAAGGCCACAGATTGATGAAGATGTAGGTCATTCGGCGGCGGCTGCAATCAGTTGGTCCTCCTCTGTGGCTAGCGCCTCCCAGTCCCCTTTTTTTTAGGTTTTCCCGGGGCTAATTCTAATTATTTCCCTTCTCTGGGGACTGCTCGAATTCCTCGGCAGAGGTGGCGTTTTAGCTTTTTTCAAATAAAAATTATATCAATTTTTTATCATTATTATTAGACTTTTATAAATATTTATAAGATATCAATATGTTTTCTTAAAACCTAACTGAATGTTAGAGGTCTTGAAATCAAAATTAAGTTATTAAATACGAAAAGTTTATAGTAAATAATTTTAAGGTACATTTAAAAACCAAAATATTTGTATATTTTTTAATTACCCAAAATTCTTTAAAATGTAACCTTTATTGGAGTCTTTTAATATAAAATAACAAGAAATAGAATGCTAAACAAAGTCTATTCATTTTTGAAACATTTTCCTATTTTTATATACAACTTCTTTTGTTATTTATTTTCCAAGACTCATCTCAGATTGTTAAAAATGGCTTCAACACTATCCGGAATTGTTATAACCCATATAAACACACACTCGCACACTCACACTCACATTCAGCCATTCCAGTTAAAATTAAGAAGCAGAAAAGGAACTTGTCGCTGGGCAATTTGTTTAATGAAATCATCAAATTAAATAAAATGTGCGGCCCGAAAAGTGTAAGTGTAAGCAATTTGCTGACGCCCTTAGTGGTTGCTGTTGTTTTTGCTGTTTGGGCCATGAAATATAAAGCCTCAGTATGACATAGCCTGAACCCCACATCCCCCCAACCACGGAGCAGCACGTGCCCACCCACTCCGAGCCACAATTACAATGGCAAACCCAGAAAAGTGGAGGTGAGCACAGAGAAAAATGTTGGAAATCTAATATTAATATTAATATACAATTAACGTGAAGATTACTAAGTTACTAATAATAATGATCATTTATTACAGAAATATCAACGATTTTTGGTATCTATAAATTATATTTTAATATATCTTTATTTTTTCAGTGCCGTGAAAATGTAACCAGAGTCAGAAGCATAACTTTGATAGCTCCGGATGCTTGGCGCGTGTTGGCCAAATGCTCGCACGTCTCCTAGGCGGCCATTTTGGCCATGTTTTCAGCCTAAATAGCCCATCGCCCATCACCCATCGTTATCACCCATCTTCTATCGTCTCCGATCCTGGCCGCGACTCGCCCTAGAGCATTTCAATTACATTATTAATCACATCACTCGCAGGTCTTATTTTAAGCAGTTTGCCGCCCCAGCTGCCTGGCAATAAATTCTCCCTGGCCGCCAAGGAAACTTTTTCAATTAACACAGAATTATGCAAATTGAGTGGCTGCCAAAGTCGCAGACATAGGAGTTGCTTAGATAGCGATAAGACAAATGGTGTTGGCATAGATTTCGGGCATTAACTTTAGGGGGCGGAGGGCACTAAAAAATGGCCGAGAGTTATGACCTACCGCAACAGCAGACCTTTGGACTGTGGGCTTTCATTGGCATTTACAAATTTTATTATTGATGCTCAAGAAATTATGCCATTATGCCATTGGCTTAATTGCACAAAGTGCTCAGAAGCAGCCTGCTGGGCACTTCATATTTATTTGCAGTAAATGAACATATTGGCACTTGACCAAGCTGCTTTATGGTCAAATTATTATGCAGTTCTGGTAAATTCTTAAAATTCAATTAGTTGCTGAGTTATTTTAAGGGCTAATACACTTGACAACTATAGGATGTCTCTAGGGAATGCTAATGCATTTTGTACATGTCGTTGGCGGCTCATTAGGACAACGTCTGCAGGGAGCAATAAATTCACGAAAATACACGAACAATCCAGGATAACACCCTCTTCTCAGGCATCACTATATGCTCGTCTGTGAGAGGATCAAGTGAAAGCAAGAACAAAATGAAAGTAGCACTGGAAAAATAGATTTTAAACCAGATATAAGAAGTGATTTTAATTTATTATTGACTCTATAGTGAAAAATCATGGAATACTTTTATTTACTGATTTAAAACCTTTCGAGATTTCCAGCTTGCTATATTTTAACCCCAGCAATTATTAAAAAATGGATTTATTTTCTGTGTAGCGACAGCTTTCGGCACTCCTGCTGCATTCAAGCATACAGGCGTTGAGAGGCGACATTCATCACGTCGAATTTCGCGCTGGCATTGTCCTGACAGAGGATGAGGTTGTTGGTGCAAGCAGGAAGGATGGGGGCGTGGCTCCGCCTCGTTACGCTTACTTAGCCGTTTAATTTATGCATTGTGCATGGCGCAAATGATGCATTGTTTGCCATTGCAATGCGTCCTCTGTTTGCCGGAGGCGCCTCCCTGCCATCCAAACTTTGACTCAGGGAGACTCAGTCGAGTGGAATCAGCCACACGAACCCATTAAGAGCGTAGGGGAATTGTACTTGTACTATTAGTTAGGGAATTTGTTCCATCAAATTCAGGCAAGTATTTATTTATATATATTAATTATAACATATTCCTTTAGGGACTCAGAAGCACTTCACAAAATAGTAAGAGACTCGTAAGGTGATTAAAGTAATTTTTGAACAACTGCCTTATATGAGTGGTAATTCCGCGCACTTTATGGTGGCTTTGTCTGGGTGCCGATTAAAGGGAAAAACAGGGAGAGCAACCACATGCCACCTTCGCAGCCACTAAATTGCGCAAAGTTGCCCCCAGAAGATGGAGCAACTAAAGCTGCGGTCGCGCTTTCCCTTGGGGTGGAAGACGGTGCGACGGAGAGTCGCAATTAAGTTAGTGGCTTTTTTCTTGCCACCTGGAGCAGCAGCTCACTGAATGTGCAGCGTAGCGTTTAAAACGCACTTGGCTTAAAGGCGCTGCAGGGGTTTGCCTTGGCTTACTTGGGGCACTGGCTTCTTAATTAAATAGGAAATAGGTTTGAGATTTACAAACCTTCCAAGATACTTCTTGTTGTCAGACATGACTTGAGTATAATTGTATTTTATTATTTATAAATCAAGGGAATTATGAAAAGTACAAACTACAAGCTTTCGAGGTTAATAAGCGTTCGTAAAATCTGTGTTATAATTTATTTTCAGTATGGCAAAGGTAATTTTTGATGCAGGAATTGCTTTATTGCTTCTTAGAAAGTAGTTCTGTTCCAGTCTGGTTTTAAAATACCTATTCCGGATTGTTTCTTGGCAGGATTGCAAATTGCTATTGACACGGCTGGGATCCGTCTGACCGGAAATAGCCAGTGGAGGCGTTGGCCATCTTACGGATTCCGTCTGCCGGCATTGTTTGCCGCCTCGAAAAGAAGCCATCAAATGGCAATTATATGCCCGGGAAGTTATGCCCTGCTGTTGGCATTTAATGTACCGGCTGGCCTAGAGTAAAGGAAAATCATTTCATTTTTTCTGCGCATAAATCAAGCGGGAATTGCGTTAAAATGTTGCTTCAAATGCTGCTGATTTACTGTTGACTTATTGCTGTTTTCATTTCATTTCATTTCGATCCGTCTCAGTGGCTGTTGGAGGTCTGGAGGGGTTTTTCATTTACTTCCCTCCTGGCTGGCCTCGGCAAATATTACATAATGATAAGCGAAACAAAAAGTGTAGCATGCTTCGAGGGGCACGCAGTTTTTGTGCTTCCGGCCAGAGTGGCCTTGCTTTGGGAAAGTATTTATGAACAAAGAGCAGCACAACATTAAACGATGAATTTATATTTGTTAATTTATGGCATGATTCGAGATTTTTTAAATTAAAATATATGATTTTCCAGTTGACAGGTAATAAATGCTAAAGAGTTTCATTAATTTTTATAGGCTTTGATGGTAAAGGAGTCTACAAGTTCCCATCCTCTGAACAAGGATACTTTTTCTTGTACACCTGACAACCCCGCGCTTGTCCCGCCTTTGTGTTTGTTTAACATTGATTTATGCATCGAGTGTTTTAAATGTGGGCGTGCTATTTATGTTCCTTGACCGATGCTCTTCGTCTGCCGGGGTTTTTGTGCCGCTTGCACTTGATTTGTGGCTTGTCCTGGAACGCAGACGACTGCTCAAGTCCCGTCCCAGACCCATAGCCAGGACTCTGGACGTGGACGGGGCGTGTCCCGGCGAAAGGTCACTTGATGTATGGGAACCTTGGCTCCTTCGGCGCCCAGCTAGTTTGCATATTCGGCTGCGGCTGCTGCTGCTGTGTCAGCAGTGGAAATCACTTCAAGTATTATGGCTCCTTGTCTGCCAAGCCCGGAGCCAGCCGGATTTGTGTCCGAAAAGTAAAGTTCGTGACAAATTTGACGAGACTTTGCAGCTCATTTGTACGCCATGTCAGCCGCTTTGTTTGCCTTCAGCTGCATTGCATTTGGCCGCTGATTTTCTCATCAACATAACAAATGAGCAGCGAGTCCCCATCGTCTGCGCCTTGGAATCTGTCGTCGGAGTCGTCGGAGGAGGAAAATTAGCCAATCTCAGTCTGAATCAGGCCGAGCTGTCTGCTAAAATCCGAAATTAACGCTCTTAAGACACAGGTAGCGACTTCTTTAGTTTAAATTTAAATTTTGAAGCTATTAACTTGTGCAGAACAATGTCAAGAGAATAAACACTTGAAGTTATAATCAATAGAAATATTTAAGCCACTTTTTAAATATAAAGAAGTTACAGAATTTTCTTACAAAATATACATAATCACTAGTCATACTTAAACTACTTATAAGGATATAAAAACCTTAAAGAAATATATGCATCTTATAGTTTGACAAATTATTTATCTTACATTTTGTTATTTTTAAATTCTGGCTTTTAATTGTTAACTGGAAATAATTCATTGGAGTCAATATGTGTATTAGTTACGTTGACTAATTATTACCAATTAGTTTGACAAATTATTTGGTTTACATTTTGTTATTATTAATTTCTGGATAATAATAATTTTAATAGATAACAGAAAATAATTCACTGGAATCAATATGAGTATTAGCTACGTTGACTAATTAATACTAATTATTACCACAATGTCTCTGCTTGTAAGCCAAGTCAATAGACCCGCCCAAGACCACAATAAAGAAAGGTTGCCTAATTAATACAGTTGTAAGAGTAAACATGGTCGAATTCTAAGCAAAAGATCCCTTTACAATTTAGTTTAACATAATTTAATGGAATATAAAATAGATGCTCGTTAATGGGACAATTAATTTCCTGCAGCCAGGCGGAAGCTCCAGTGGGTTAACCGGGCCAAAGCCAATGGCATCAATGTGTCAGTAAACCATATCAATTAGACCCAATGCAAATGTGGAGCAGGCCACATGTGGAGTGCGACTGGCCGGGAATCAGCAATTTAATGTCGGCCAAAACCGCAGACATCATCAAGCAGCTGGGGGCCCGAAGCCGAGTCCTTGTCCGGGGAGGGGGCCCAGGAGCCAGGCCCCAGGAGCCCGCGTAACGAGTGCCATGTGCACGCGTGTTGCTCCAGCAGACCGTAAGCTACGTGCCAGACACTCCGCCGATTTTCCCCGAATGCCGCCCCCCTTGGCGGGACGGCCATGTGCCGCCACCCCCTTGTACTTACATGGGCGGCATGCCAACAGCTGCGAATCGGTCGCCCGATTTCTTTGTGTGATTTGTTGGCCAACGGATGTTGGCCACATGTCCCGCGAACGGCAGACACGGCTCTTCCTCCTTCGGCCATTTCCGAAATAGTTGGATTACTCCTCGTCGCCTGCCATTTGCCATTTAATTCCCATTGGAAGGCATATCCTCGTAATTGAATTCATTTCGCTGGCAGTTGGTGGAATTTTAAGGATTTGTCAAGCGAGCTGTGGCTGAAATGGAAACATTATAGGAAAATTCCTCATTATGAGAAGGGGAATTTATTCATACTCGGTTTTCGCAGGGACGTGACTGGAAATCTTCAGCATCGAAAGGGAAAGAAAGGTTCTTTCTTGTAAAGACTTGAAATGCAACATTCATGAGGTGGCCAACTCTAAACGGAGACATGGCCAATAAAAGATATTTGAGATTGTACAAATTACAGATTTTCAACTCAATAGTCAATAGTAATAATGGTTATAGTATTTCAAAAGTTTAATATAGAGAAGTAAGTAATAAGTATTATAATATATATATTATAAGCACATATAAGTATTATTTATTAATTAGAAACGTTCCGCTGACATAAATACCCAAAGCATTTTATATGAGATAAATCTAAACTTGTTTTAAGTTGGCAAAATGTTGTTAAAAAATGTTGTGTGATGACATTAAAAAAGTTCTGCACATTTCCTTCTCATATCTTGCTAGTGAAATGCCCCAGTGGTCGGATGTTGTGACACAGAAATTCTTTAAAAGAGTAACATTTTCGAGCGAACATGTTTTGCCAGAAGCAACTAAAGTATCCACACATTGGAGCATTGAAATTGTTATCCAAAATCCAGACTTTTCTCCCTTTAAATTCACTTAAGTAAGGTAACAACCATTGTGCATTGGTTAAAGAGATTTTCCAGCTCCAGCAAGAGACTGGAGTTCTTGGGAAATCTTGGCTTTAATGGCGTGTTCAGCTCACATCTGGGAATTGTTCTTCCTTTATTTTTAGATAACAACAGTTCCACACCATTAACATGCCCTAAATGGCAATTAAAAACAAGTGATTTAAATAACATTCTGGTTGTGGGTGTTGCCCTAAAGAATCCCAAAATAAAGTTTCACGCTTTAGTTACCCCTGAGTTTGTCGTTATGTTTTTGCCAATATTTTCGTGAATAAGTCTTACGTAAAATAAAATTTTATCGCATTTTCTTTCTAGACCACAAAGACAATGCTTTTCTGTTGTTTAAACCAAAGTGCTTTTCAAAAGGCTTAAAATAAAAATACTTTAATATAAGAAAATAATTCATATGCATAAAAAAGGGGATAAATAGCAAATATAGCTTTTTTCTTGTTCAGACAATTATTGAATTAAAGGTGATTCATTTTACTAAACGTAGTCATGTGAAAATAATATAAATTAAAACGTTTCCTCAGATAGGCACTGAAATTGGTATTTTTAGTTTAATTTAGAATTATTCCTGCTGGTTTCATTTAATATAATTTGTCACTAATTTAATTAGCACAAAACATGAGCTTTAAATTACAATTTATTACAATTAAAATTAGCTATTTATTCTGCTTTGTTTTTATGAAACCAGCTCAAAAGCGGCCTAGCTTTTGACTAATGAAAATGTATAAATATCATGGCCTAGAAAACACACCACATTCGCTAATTAGGAACTCGGCAAAAGCATTTTTAACAGAACTGACAGGATAATAATTGGTCGACGCAGGTAATTGAATAAATAAATTGAATAAATCAATTATTTAAGCGCGCATTTCCATGAAACAAATTAAGTGTAATTGGTTTTGTTTATTAGGAATCCCTTGGCCTAAGTTGAGGTGGGGATTACAAGAGTTTAAATAGTAAGCAAATTGAAACTGTGGAAATTCCCATGAAAATGCAGTCGCTTCTAGTCATTAGCGAGTGTCAATGGAAAATAGACAAGCAGAGTCCTGACAATGCCCCAGTGCTTGTCAGTTGCAAAATGTTTTCCTTACCAACCGTCCAAGGACATATTCCGGAGCCGGAGCCTGAGCCAATGCTAATTAATAAACTTTCTTAGGGACCCGAGCAGCGCAGCAGTTGAAACTGTTGAAAGTTCTCCGTTAAGCTGGCGCTTCCCTGCACGAGTGGGCCCAATTAATGGAATCTATGTAAATTGGCTTAATTTCAATTGACCAGCTCGGCTCCCTGGTAGTTTCGGCTCCACCGACGCCAACTGCAGGAGCTGTCAGGAGCTCACCCGGGACACTGATGGCGTTAAATCCCAAACAAATTATTGCAGACACGTTTCGGTATGCAAACAAGATGCCAGGACAGCCACTCACACATCCAGTGGAAGGGCGATTAAAGTCTGATTCTGATTCTGATTCTGGCGAATTTTCAAGTTAGTCCTGTAGCCCTAAGTGACGCTTAAGGACAATTACCCCGGGAACTCGCCGAGGAACCCAAACAAAATATAAGGCACTCAGCAAAATATTTTATGTATATTTTAATACTGGAAAATATATTAAATATTATATATATATTATATTATATTAAATATATATATTTATATATTATTAATCAACAGTACTTTAAGTAATTGAATGCTGGAAATTAAATCATTGAATTTCTGGGAACGTTCTCACTTGAAAAGGTTCTGTTTTATATACTTTAATAACTAATAATTTTATTAAAAGATTTCCCTAGCTGAGGGATTAATTTATTCCCCTTAAGCTATCAAGACCACATTTTCTCCCAGTGCAGACCACTCTTGGGTCCTTCGAGTCCGCAACAGATCCGGAGGCGGGACTTGGATGGGTTCATGCCCAACGCCCCATGTCCATGGTCAAGGCTGTGCGGTTCATGTTTTGGCTACTGCAATTGAGGGGAATGTTTCGAGTTATTTTTGGCTCTCGACTTTTGGCGCGGCTAATCTTGAGTTGTCTGCTTTCGGGGATTGCGACTCTTGTTTTCTTGGCCTCCACACAAAAAAAAAAAATAAACAAACAATCAAGAGGAAAATAGCAGAGCAAAGGATGGCGGTGCTGCAAGTACTTGGAGTACATCGAGGCCATAAAGCAAACACTTTTAGTTTGTTGAACTCCGACCGGAGGTCGGGTCGTCAAATTTCGTTGTCAAAACTGTCAGTGCCAGCTGTTGGATGCTGCTTTTACTTTAAACTGTTCCCCGGCCCCCTGCATTGGCCATTTTAATTTAGGCCATTGTTCTGCGGCAAGGGACAGCAGCTGGAGACAGAGTAGTGGCTGTCCCTCGCCACAATTAATATTTAATTAAATTTTTGGGCATTTAAAGTACAAATCGGTTATGGACCACATAAATCCAGCACACACAGTGCCAGTCACCAGTCACCAGTCACCAGTCTCGGAAAATAATATTTATTCGGCCAGAGCAAGAGCTAGGAGTTGACCTCACGACACACAATGGCAACAAAAGAATCAATTGGGTTCATCGAAACAGCCCGCCCAGGACTGTGGGATTGTGGGGCCATCGCACAATAAATAAACACATAAGTCGCCCATGAAGAGTGTCCCTTGGACCGTGTGTTTACACAACTTTAATTGGAGGCCCCGAACCCAAGGATGCTCCAGTGGCTTCCAGTTGCTCCATAGTGGCTCTCGACCGCATTTTTCTCTAAATTTTTAATTGAACGCCAGCTGAAGCTATTTTGTAAATTCTAATTTTCCGGAATATGTAACTGCAGAGGCGAAAGTTTTAAACAATAAAGCAGGGGGGTACACTGGGAAAAGAAACTAAATAAAATAAAATAGAGTAAGCACACTTAAACCTACTTAATTGCCATTTACAGATTATTTATTCCTTTGGAATTCTTACAATCAAATTATATATCTTTAAAAATATTTATAAATTATTAAACTGTTTTAAAGTTATGCAAAACTCCAGCTTTCTTTCATAGGTAAATATTTGCCTGTTCAAATATATATTTATATATTTATTTCAATTTTTATTATTATTATTACTATGATAAATACTGCACAGTCATATTTAATTGTTCAGATCAGACTGTATGATTTTATTTATATATATATATTTTATATACATTATTAATTTATATATTTAAAGGATATATTTTATATACATTGTTAATTTATATATTTAAAGGACCCCTAATATATCTTCTTTATTCTAAGATTTTGTATAAATAAATGTTATAAATGTCACTATTATTTTTCACCTTTTATACTTTTAAATTATTCAACTGTTTAAAAGTGATTCATAATTCCTACTTTCTTTTATATTCATATTTAATTGTTTTTTTTTTCAGACTTTGTGTGATTTCATTTATTTTTTATATAATATATAAATTATTAATTTATATATATAAAGGAACCCTTAATATATCTTCTTTTTTCTAAGATTTTGTATAATTAAATGTTATAAATGTCACTATTATTTCTCTCCTTTTATTCAACTCTGAGCATTTTAAAATGTGTGTTCAAGGCTCGTGCTCATGCTAAAAGTTAGCTCCTCTTTTCAGCTTGGAAATACTTATTTTTTCTTATTTTTTCCAGTGCCTGCGTGTGTGTGATCCTGGGTTGAACTCGGTGATGGGTTCAAAGCCAGCCGGCTGGGCTTTTGTCCGGCTCTTTGCTGGCTCGTTAGGTGCAGACAAGGACCCGCAGAGAACGACCAGGCGGCATGCATGTGAAAGGGCTCCGGCTTTAAAGTTTCCACATGGACATGGGACCTGGACATGGACATGGATATGGATATGGCCACTAAGCGACCAAGAGTCCAGGCGTCCGAGTTATTTGTTGTTTCTGAGGAACAGGGCCAGCAAAAATAAATTCAGCGCTTTGAAAAGTGAAAGTTTGCCGCTCATAAAGTGGAAGAGTAATCTGAAATGTCTGTGCGTAATGACCGGGACAATATGCGAGGACTCCGGGACTCTGGACTCGGAACCTATTAAAGTTCGAGTCCGCCGGGGGAGGAATCCCTAGAACTCTCCATCTTCCAGCTTCATCTTCATCTCTACCGGGGAGGAGCTTTGTGCGAGCTGCCTTGGCCGTTAAACTGGTTGTCTAGACCGTAAGTAAATTTATGGCTCTGATTAATATCTTTATTGTGTCAGATTATGATTGACTAGGCGGCAGGCCGCAGGATTTATTGATGGCGGCCATCCGCTCCTCCAGCATCCTGAGCCGGGCTTTGCCTGGGGGCGATGATGAATGCTCCAGGCGGAGGGCAAGTCCCTTTTGTTGGCAGTTCCCGGCAACAGGGCGTGTGGATTACTTGGGCCGTGGCTAACCGCCGTTCAATGGGTAAATATGCATTTGATATACGAGGTCCTGGCCACCGACAACCTTAATCCCTCATACACGCGATAATGTCAGGTGAAGAGGCGACAATTTAGCCCTGACTTTTTCACGACTCGACTCCTTGACTTGCGTGGCACTTGCTGCTGCTCTCAAATGGCCATTAATAATTCCTTTTACCCACAAAGTGAGACTCGCAAAGTTTTGTCCCAGTTTTTGAGTTGATTTATTTTGCGATACTAATTCCGGTCTCCCTCCCCATTCCCGCCACGTGCCAATGCGCCGCAGGATAAAAGCGTCCTTGCAACTCCTGGCCCATTCGTTTCAATGCAGACTTCCTTTAGTGTTAAGCCGCCTTGACTAATGGACCTACGGCACTTGGCCAGGTGCAAACTGAAATGGCCTGGCTGGCAGGTGCAAGTGCAGTGAAGGGAATTGATTTGCACTTCCAAAAAAGAGGGAGCAGAATGTATACTATTATAGTATTCAGGAAAAATCAAATAATAAACTCAGGAGAGATAAATGATGCCTATTTAAATAATACAGATATTTGTAAATATAGTAAAGAATGCTCAACATCTGTAGATACTATCTCCATACCTTATCTTTCTTCAGCTCTCACCTTTATATTTCCTATCTTGTTTTACAAGCTTTCATCCTGTTTAGACCCCTTTTCTGTCAGTGCAAAGCCAATAGAATGCCTGCCAATTGCCAGGAACAAAGTCGGAAGGATGGCTGGAGAGAGAGCTCTGTCTGGCAGAGCTAATACAGCTGCCTGTTTCAGCTTTTTTCCGATTTTCCCCGACTGATTTTCCCCTCCACCTGGAATGCAGATGAAGGTGAATGTGCCTGGCATGCATTGTGCGAGAGAAAATAAAAAAGCTCAAAGGCTTTCTCTGTAATGCTGGCAACATACTTTATTTATTCACATTATTTACTTTTAGCTCAACACTTAACACTTGATTTATGGCGGCGATGGCAACCGCATCGCCAATTCTGGGGGCTGGCATTCCGTCAGGAGGATGACGCCGGCGGACGAGGACACTTTGTTGCCTCATTAGCCCGGCTTTATGCTCCGCATAAATCGTCTGGGCTTGGCTATGTTTTTATAGCGAAATTTGCATGCAAATCGCTCGGCATTCTCCGGCCCTTTGCAGATCAAAAGATCGGCTTTATTGCGCTAACTAAACAAGGTCTAACTAAGCGATGTCCATCACTGGGATTTGGGCGAGCCATAGGCCATTCCCTCGCCGGCGGAGTCCTCGGCTTTCTGCCTCCTCTTGCGCCAGGGAAACTGGCGGGAGCTGCGGCCCGCCACGGCACCCGACTGATTGGTCTCCGGGTCCGGCAGACTGTGGCTGCCGCAAAAAGGGGCCGTAATCGCTGCTCCAGTGGCCTCATCCCGGCGACTTATGACCCGGGTCAGCTTCAGACGAGTGGCTGGCGGGCCGAGCTCGGCGGGATCAGCTATCTGCGGCGGCGGCGTCACCAGCAGGGCTCCGCTCTTGGTGGCCAGCAGGGCCCGCTTGGCTCTGCCGGAGGCGTAGTGTCTGTCCACCACCTCGGCCTCCAGCAGGGAGTTGGCATCGCCCACCGACGACAGCTGCGAGACCTGGGCCTGCAGCATGCGGTGAGGCACTGCCGCTCCCGGAACCGGGCCGAAGAACTCCTGCTTACGTAGACGCCGGCCATTGCCGGCTCCCAAGCCGCTGCTGTTGATCGTCGTCGTCGTGGTGGTGGTGCGGATGCTGTCCTGCAGGGACAGCTGGTGGCTGGCGTCCCGGCAGCGGAACTGCACCACGCGGTAGGAGCCGTAGGGCTCCAGGGCGTTGTTGTTCACACTGCAGCTCGCCGGCTGCAGCCGCATCGATCCGTTCTGCCGGAGCAGGGCACTGTAGTTGTGCTGGTGGTGCTGGCTCTGCTGGTGGTGGTGGTTCCTGGCCAGGCCAAACTGCCTGGTGAGGGTAATCTGCGGAGGAAACCCTTTGTATTTTATATTATCCTAATAGTGGCAGCCTTACCTTGAAGGCCTCGCGGAACTTGTGGCTCATGATGTTGTACAGCAGCGGGTTGATGCACGTGGAGAGGAAGTAGAGCACGCCGGACGTGTAGTCGAGTATCCGGAAGTAGTCGTTGAAGGCGTCCCGGCTGATGCCAATATTAATCAGCGACAGGCCGTAGACCGCCATCAGGCGCTGGGCATGGAAGGGAGCCCAGCAGAGGAAGAAGGCGACGGCTACAGCTACTGCAAATAGGGGCAAGGATAAGAGACGCATTAAGTACGCTGGAAAAAAAGGTTAAGAGGGCAGAAATGGGCCAACTTGGCTTTGCATCCTCGGTAATCCAATCTCACAAGTTATTGTGCCTTCGCAAGTTTCAGGTTTAACCTGAAGGTTCCCTTTGAAAGCCAATCAATTGTTTTTCTATGTGACTAAATTGTGTGCCTAGAGGAAGGAGAGCTTCGAATTTTGTTTGCTGATTTTCCATTCTATCTACCTGAGGAAATTAATTAACGATCAATGCCTTTAACTTAAATCTCTGTTGGTTATTCGCCATCAATTTCCATTTGCTAAAGCAAAATAAATGGGAAACTACAGCTTGGGGCTGTGGTTTTTCCCCGAAAATCCACCTTAAAGTGAAGGTCGTAAGCTATACTGTAAAGGAAAATATTTCTGTGAAGTTGGTACACTTGAAAAAAGTTACACAGACCTCTTCTAAAATATTATAACCTATCAGGCATAAGAGTTTAAGCAATTTATTCTTTAAAGGTGTGAGTGTTCTGATTATGAGAATATGCCTTAAATGTCTGTGTTCATAAAATGTATCAACCTATTAAATTAATAAATATTTTAAACACAATTAATATGCTTGTCTGATATATATTATTTATATTGAGTGAAAAATTAAATAATAATTCTGGTGGATATTCGGTTTTTGCTAATTTTCCTCAACAGTGAAAAGGTATCCCTTTATTAAGCGAATTTAATAGAAGCTTCCCACTCATCTTGCCAATTATTGGAGTGCCAGGCACACTCCTCCTCCGCCCAATTCTTGGAGCCTGATTACTTTGAGGTGTCAGCTGGCTTCACCTTTGCCGCGCTCGCCAGGTGGCCATTTAGGAGCCTTCCACACACTCGGATAGGATGCTTGCGAAAAATTAAGGACACCGCGGGGGAGATAAAAAAGAGGCCTACATACATGACGCAAGTGCAAATGGAAATTACGAGGATAAGTTGCTGGCGGGGAGGCGTGGCTCTGACGAATCCCCCTTTGATGTCGCCAAGGCAAATACGCTGGCGGTAATTTTAAGACTTTCGGCGGAAAAGTGGCGACAGCCGGGGTCTGCCATCTGGCTGTCTTTAATCAATCAAGCCGCCAGCCCAACTCAACTCACCTACCCAACATTCTGATGACTCGGCCCTGGGCATTGAGCCCGCGGTTGGCGTCGTAGGTCCTCCGGGGCAGGGACTGGAGCAGCCTGCTCCTCTTCAGCTTCACGCCGATCAGCACGTAGAGCACGCAGATAGCCGTCATCGGTCCGCCGAAGAATATGAATCCGGACACGGCGAACACGTGGGCATAGAAGTCGTTCTCCATCTGCGGTATATAAAGAGGTATATAGAGTACCAGTTCCTTCGCTCCTCCAGCTCATCGATCCACCCACCGTGCAGGAGTAGCCGCCGTTCTGGTAGACAACCGAGAACTGCACGGCCTGGGGCAGCGCCAGCAGGAAGGCCGCCAGCCAAATGGCAAATATAAACTTAATGGCCCGCGACAATTTTGACATGGTGTGCTGCCTATAAACGACACAAAGATTACGCTACATTATATGTTAAACATTAGGGCGATTTTATGTAAATGCTTCCGCTGTGGGCGGACCATGGCGGAGAAATAAAACCTGTCCACCTACATTTTAGGACGAGTCCTAAGTGCATTGCATCCAGGGGTCTACAAAAAAACCATTTAAAATAAATATTTCATGGAAGAAGCTAATAATAATAAACAGGAAAGCCTAAAGAAAGTGGAGCAAAATTGTAAGAAGCTAATAATACACAGGAAAACCTAAAGAAAGTGAAGCAAAAATGCCATTTATGGTTCCTAAAAAAAATGAATTCATTAAATTCTGGTGAAAAATTGATAAATTGACAAATTCTAAGTGCATTGCATCAGGGGTCTACAAAAAAATCATTTAAAATAAATATTTCATGGAAGAAGATAATAATAATAAACAGGAAAAGCAAAAGAAAATGGAGCAAATATTTGCTATATGACTTCTAAAAAATAGGACAACATTAACTTGTGGTGTAAAAATTTATAAACTTTAAGTGTACTGCATCAGGAGTCTTCAAAAAAATTATTTAAAATAAATATTTAATGGAAGAAGTTAATAATAAACAGGAAAAGCAATAGGCAGTGGAGTAAAAATTTAAAGGTGCTATTAATTCACAAGAAAACCTAAAGAAAGTGGAGCAAAAATTTCAAATATGATTCCTAAAAAATATGACACCATTAAATTCTGGTGCAAAAATAGAATTAAATGTTAGAAATATAGTTTAAAGAAGCCTGTAAATTTCTATATCTTAAATATATAAAAAAGATACAACAAAAATATGTACTCAAATAAAAATAAATAAAATGGTAACACATGTATGTCTTTTAAATTTGTTTTATTTAATTTTTCAGCATGCTTTATTATTATTTATTACTTATTACTTATTATTCAATGTTGCAATGCTTAAACATTTAAACAGAAAGGAAAAAAAGCTTTTAGTTTGTCTCAAAAGTGAGCTTAAAATAAAACCGAATCCGAGTCGGCAACAGACTCTAAAAATAACTGATTTGTCAGATTTTCCTTATTTGACTTAAATTTGCAAAAAGCCACAGCAAATGGCTTAAGTTTCAGCCTAATTTCGTTTATATGCAAAACTTTTGGGGCTCCATTAACGTCGTATGAAATAAACATCCTAGAAAAGATATTTCAACAATTATATTTAAACCCGAATTCATGGAAAGAAAACTTTGTGCCTAACTTCACAATTAGGTTAGGAATGCCTTATTTAAGGGTCCCACCCCTTTATGTCTGGTTATTCCTGAGGACATTCTGCAAGTGATTATATTCATTTATTCTGTAAATTGTATGTGGAAAATGAATAAAGTATAAGTAGGAAACGCAATTTGTACTTGGAAGAAACAGAATGTTGTCTTTACATACAAATGGCATTTGGTTATTCAAGAGTCTAAGCGGCAAAGGGAATTTAAACAGGAGACGCCTGGAACGCAATACTTGAGAATGTTGAAAGGAATCCAGGCATTTCTGCCCGAGGAAGTATTTATTTATTTTTTACACAATACAACGATAATGTAAGTTGATGTACAAGGCTTGGCAGGGGTCAGTTGTTTATCTTGTATATTAAAGCGCGAAGGCAGTAAACAAATAACAATGCATGTCCTTAAATGACCTTCATATCTATGCATTTATGATTGCTTTAATGCCAAAACTTGGCAAGTTCATTTCATGGCTGACTATTAATTAGTGTCAATAAATAACAGGCAATGGGTTTGTTATTTGCTTATCTAAAAATGACAAATACTTTTGTTGTCAAGTCTGACTGGGCTTATCGTGCCACAACCTGACCCTGTTTAATTATGAATAATTATTGGGCATATCATTGGTGCCATATCTAGGTTGTAACATATCGCTTCATTTGTGGCTGCCGCATATCAGGTTTCATTATCTATTTATGGTAGAGCCTAAGTAAGCACAGCCCACTTAGCAAATTAACTTGACAACAGACTGGGTTTATATTTAGAATTTCTAGATATTTGAATTTTGAAATACTTTCAATGGAAAACTCACCGGAAGGGGTGACAGATGGCAATGTATCGCTCCACCGTGAAGGCCGTGATCGTAAGGACTGTGGCATTGGCGGCCATTTCCGACAGGACGCTGCCCATGATGCACATGGCGTCCGTGAAGGGATACATGTCCGGGTACCACAGGTTGTACAGCTCCTGGGGGATGCCTGCACGGGATTTGTGACATTACGCATACGCCCCGTTGCCCCTCGCAGCCTTAGACTCACCTGAGACCAAGAGGATGAGGTCCGATACCGCCAGATTGAACAGGTAGAAGTTGGTGGCCGTGTGCATGAAGTTATTCCGCGAGATCACGATGCAGGTGATGAGATTCCCCAGGACACCGGCCACGAAGATGAGGGCGTAGCACACCGTGAAGGCTGTTCGGAGGGTCAGGGACTCGTCGCTGGGGGAGTCCCCGGCCATGGTGCTGGCATTCGTGCCATTCGCCGAGCCCAGCAGATTTGAGAGATTCTCGGTCGTTATGTTCAGCAGATGGGCGACATGTGTTAGGAATTTGTCATTCTTCAGCAGCAGCAGCTCGGGGCTCTCGCTCTCGGCGGGATTCGGCAGGGATTCGGTGGCGGCGATTCCCTGATTGGGACTGGGCGACACATGAGCCATGAATGATTGATTGAGGCCATCATCGTTGCTGTCGTTGGCGATGGCGATGGCGACGCCCTGCAACATGCTAGCTGCCGTCGATTAATTGCGGAGTCCACCTCGGGCCCCCCCCAATCCGAGCCCGAAGAAAAAAGGAGCAGGAATGAACTCTCCTCTCCTCCTATCAATGCGTTATTAATACTGTCTGGCGGAGGATACGCGGCTGCGGTGCCACATGGCCGATAAGCAGTCGACGACAGGCCCAAAAATTGCGCACTCGCCTGTGAAGCAAACAACATTGAAAGTCATTAGACTAGGGGATGAATTTAAATTGAAACCCCAGCCCGTCTGACACTGACTTTGCGAGGGAGGGGCAAGGCATCAGGTGGCCAGGTCGGAGGGCCGACCGGAAACTGCGTTATATTTCCGAAAGAAACAATAAAGCACTTGACTGCGTCCACTTGTCACATGCCTGTTGGCCCTATTAGTAGCCAGCATCTGGGGACTTACTGAGAACAAATTTCTGGCATATCTGTTTCACATTAAATGAATAATAAATTAATGTAACCTCAAGGCACCGTCATTGATGCTTAAAATTAATATATTTATTATTAAATTTAAGCTAAAGATGTTAGATTTATATTAAGTTAACTTTGAGAGTAAAAATATCCCTACTTAATAAAATTTAACACTGAAAGAGTTCGTAAATAAATTGTTTAACATTTAGAGAACATCTAGAAAACTTGATAATTTATTAGGTGAACAAATTTCTGGCATATCTGTTACACCTTAAATGAATAATAATTTAATGTAACTTCTAGGCAAGTCTGTGCCTAAAATGAATATATTTATTATTACATTTAAACTAAATATGTATTTATATAAAATTAACTTTGAGAGTATAAATATCCCTGTTTAATCAAATTTAACATTGGAAGGGTTCGTAAATAAATTGTTAAACATTTAGAGAACATCTATAGAATTTGATTATTTACTAGGTGACTCTTCGGCTAATTCCCAGACTTCAATCCCTGTCCCATCTCTGCTCTCAAATTTTATGTTATAATCAATATAGATTTATCACAAATACTTTCTCTCTGTGCTCCACTTGTCACTTGGCTCTATTAATAGTAAACATCTTAAGCTTTCGCCATACAGATTGCTGGCAATCAATACAAATATCGAAGCGGATGTGAAAGTTTTTCTATTTGCGCGGACTTAGCCCTGATGAGTGAACCGAAACCTGATTGCATGTGAGCCAAAGTTTTTGGGCCTGGCAAAGGGAAACTTTTATCCTGCCGACTTGAGGTCCATTAGGGAACCCGGAGCATGCGGGGCTTTAAAGATGCCTGGGAAAAGTGTAGCTCGTGGCAATATTTCACTCATTATGCGGCCGACACGTTTCTCTGCTGCCAAGAGGGGCAAATTTCGGGTGTTAGAAGTCAAAGACCAGGACAGGGAACAGCGTGTCGTGGTTAATGCCAAGTTGGATTATTGGCTTGTAGCCAGATTTCCGGTTGATGCGTCTAATTAATTATGTTTTCTGTTCGTTAAGCGTTCTTCCTGGAAAAAGCGTTTTAAACCACCCTGAAAAGTATGCTACGCATGTATGAGACCCACAATTCCTTCGAGGGGAGCTCCTTGGCCTACCAATGTCATTGTATTGACACAAACTAATTGGAAAAATAATTGAATTGGCCGCTCAGCCGTGAAAGTTGATTTAGATATATTTGGGCACAAAACAGGAGTTGCGTCCAGAACCAGGAGAGCCTGGAGAGACTGGAGGGTCAGCAGGGCAAATGTGAATCGCAGATCGCAATTATACAATCCAATCAGTCCTGGCAATTCAATTTCATTTAATTTTCTGTTGTAAAACCTGTTCAAGCTGCCACCGCAATCTAGTTGCAAGTGCCCAGGTGACATTGGATAGCTTTAACATTTTTATAATTTAACTTAGCGGTTGCCAAAGGTAAGAAATTTAAGAAAGGAACAGTCTCGTGATTCTGAGAATCGGAAAAGGCCGTCCTGAGTAAATTTTGCAGTCTACTCAGCTCTCATATTCGTGATTGTTGATTCTTACCAAGTCTAGATTAAATAACAAAAGCAACGCTGCCTTTCTTATTTACTTTTGTTCGCTTTGTATCGTGCCTCGTATCCTTATTCCTGTCTGAGTGTCGCACAAGGTGTGTAACTCCTTTCCTTACTCCTTTTTTTATTGCCACGGGACGTTTAAGAACTTCCGTGCGGGTTTTGTAACCCTTTAGCTTTTGTTAAACCGGAATCACTGAATGGAAAATTAGTTTTACACTTTGTCGCTAGGGATTTTATGAATTGCTCTCTTTTATCATTTTAAATTTTTAATATATTTATTTAAGTATAACCTCTGGTTTAAATTATTAATGGGAATGGTTTAATCTTTATAATCACTGCCAGAACAATCCATCTATGATTGTAATTGTAATTAATTGTAGATTTTAAATGTAACCACAAATAGCTGATTTAAATATTAACCTCTGGTTAAATAATGCCATATACTACGAATTTTAAATTCTGGTTAAATATTCTTGCTTATATTCCATCACTCTAACGGACTTTCTGTTTGAAATTCCTTTGGCCACGGTTTTAGCCAGGCTCACACGCGTCCGGAGTGGAGCAAAGTCGGTGACAGACTGAGTTGCCTTGCGGCAATCGAGGCAGTCGCTGGATGGCTCCTGTTAACCCAATGTTAGCCAGCAGCGGCTCTTGGCCTTTTCGCTCTCCTGTTGGCCCGCTGCTCTAGCTCTCTCTATGAGGAGGAGTGTGTGTGTAAGGCAAACATTTGGGCTTAATTTCATTCATAAATTCATGCACTTCACCTTGACTGTGGAAATCGAGCGTCTCCGTAAGTTATGTCTTACTCGGCGGATGAGTAATGTCGCAGGCAGCTGGTTGTAGAGCGTGGCCGTAAATGGCAGTCGATCCAATTGAGCGGCAGCTAATTGAAATTGCAAATAGCCCAAGGCACTAGTACTTACTATTTACTATTAATATTTATGGTTGACGGCGCCCCGACTCTTGCTCGAATTGGACACGCGTTTCTCCGATCTTGGGAGTGAGAAATCAAAGCCTCCTTGACATCGTAAAGTGGCGAATAAATGTGTTTGTTTTGCAGGACATTAGCAATTGCCGGGACCGCTTCTCCCGAGGGCAGCGAAACCGCATATTAATGTCGGCCCTCGTCCGCAGATTTGTGGATTTGTTTTCATTATCCTGTGCTAGAGCCTCGAGCCTCGCATTCAATTGAATCGGCTTGTTGGTTGTGCCCGCCTTTAAGGCATCCAGTCGAGGAGTTTTGAGTCCGATTTGGCACGGCTGTCTGGTCGCGGTAAATATGCACAGTTTCTGGAGCGTGACCACAATTCGGGGGCCTGCCTAAGAGCCTTAGGCTATTAGGGAAGCGCCTGCGGGCAGCGAAGGCATCTGCCTCGAATTCCGCTTACTCGAGTAGCCGCAGAGCAAATTAAGCCGCACGAGCTGTGTTATTCTTTTGGGGACTCCCCTCTTGGACGTTGCTAAATCCTACAAGCAGCTGAGGCAGATTATTTCCTTTAGAATATCGCTGGATTCAAGGTCTTATCGTGCTTATCTCTTCTTATTCATTTAACAGGATTGGTCAGCACTTGATAATAGTGTATAAAAATACCTAGGAACATATACATTAACATAGCTTATAGATATAAATTTAAAACAGATTTAATATGTTTTACACAAATAATTACAATAAGAGCTCTGTTATATATATGATTATTTATATAACTTCTTAAGAATATAAGTATAACTTGACATATTTCGATTTAATCTTTGTTAAATACCTTATAAACTATTTTCTTAAAAATATATCGAAGACTTGACATATTTTGCTTTAATTTTTATTATCTACATTTTTATATGTGATAAAAAGCTCTGTCAAATGCAAGACAATTTAATATTTTCTTGAAAATATAAAGACATATCTTTATTTAATTTATTAGATAATTTTTATACGAGATAAAAATTAATTAAAGCGTAAGCTAATAATACTATTTTTTCACTTAATTTAATTACATTTCCTAACCCATTTTAAAGCTTTTAGAATATATAGTTTAACCCTTTATAATACACAATCATCCCTACTTTCCTTCAAGATATTTAGACCTAAAATAAGTTATTACGAACTTGGGAAATTGTCTATATTATCCTTGTTTAATAAAGAAATATAAGCACTACTTTAATGAAAACTTTAGGGCATACATAAAATTATTATTATTAATTATTAATTTTAGTTTCCCCCTTTTTTCCAGGTGTACCAACCACATCAAATAACAGATTTCTTACTGGCGTACGCTTTGATCCGCCGTAAAGGCGATTAAACGGGCGTTAAATTACTGCGCCCCAAAATAATCATTGTCCGCAATCTGTAAGTCGATTCCCTGGATTATTCATGAACTCAACTCCGCCGTCGGGGGCAAATAATGGAAGCGTCAGGCCAATCAATATTAGTGCTTCACCTACTGACCTTTATCCGTTGCGTATACGCAACGTGGTCCGGTCTCCCACCGCACAGTTGGCGTGCTTGTGTGTGATTCCAAACGATTCAATTGGCCAGTAGATGATGCTGATTAGCATAATGCCTCCGACACACACGTGGACCGCCGACCGGGAGACAAAAGATGCCCGGGGCCCCTAATCGAAAAGGGTCGACCGCAGACTCGAGGGCACAGCAGTTGGTCGTAGTGTCGCAGGATCTGTGTCTGATTTACGACTGCCATGAGGGGAAGGACAACGATAATGTCCTGGCCGCAACCAGAGCTGCTGATTAGCTCCCGCCCTGATGTACGATGCCGAAATGAGGGCCTAAGCCACTTTTGAATGCGCCATGTTAGTCGAGATGCGGCTAATTAAATGCAATTAAACTAAGCGAGAGTCCTTGGCCTTTGGCTGCCTCCAGAGCCCCGAGCATTGAACTGCTCTCGGGGACGAAGGAGTCATTTTACATACACTCGCCGGGGCCCACGCACTTGGCCCAACTCGCTTTGAAGCCGCATTACTCATACAACCCGTTGGCCGAAGTTTATGGAAAGTGCGCCACTTTCATGTTCGAAATTGGGCATCTTGGCCGACGATGGCATGCCGCTGGGGCAATTGCCGGGCTTTTAACCAAATGAAGCCCGGCCAGCACGCACACCTCTTTCGCCTGCGCTACCAATTTTTTTTGGCCGGGAATTCAATTATTTGAAAGGCTTTGAGGTGCATGTGGAGCCATGGCTTCGGTGGCAATCGAAGGTCACAATTAGCCACGAGCTCTGAAATTTTTGTCAACGACTTGTTGAGCGCGTGCGAGAGTTCAATAAATTGAGGTGGCTAACTACAGTTGGATAAAGTCAATCGGCGAAATCCAAATACCCTTGCTAAGTATAGGGATTTCTTTCTGTAGATTTGATTGATTTTTCAGATTCAGTTTAACGATCTTCTTTAAGGGAACATAAAGTGTAGGGCTCTTGTATTGATGTAAAATAATATGTATGATGTTAAGGTCTTAAGTTGAAAGCACTTTCTCTGGTGAACTTTGAAATATTTTCCAGGCCAGTTTAAAAATGCCAAAAAGCATAAAAGAATGAATTTTTAAGCATTTCCTTTTGATTGATTTTTATGCAGAAATAAACATAAAAAAGTCTGCTATAAAAACAGATTATTGAGATTTTTATTTAACGAAATCTGTTGTAAAAATCTCATATATATTTTTATGTGTGAGTTAAAGCCATATTAACTTGGAACTTAAAATACCTAAAATTAGAGATATTAGATATTAATTTCATTAATAATAAAAGCCCAGTGGACCTTTTAGGGGCAACTGTAACTATCTTAAACTGCCTGGCAGTTTCATCTCTCATTTCTATAAGTCCCTCCACGGGAATATCATATTTGGTGTACTTATGTGGAAGTTAGGGAAAGCGGCGGGCGGCAACGGGTTGGTCGAACTGCAAATGACTTTCAGCTTGCCCTGCCCCTCTCCCCGTGCAATAAAAGTAAATGAATTGGAAACTTGCACAGGATTCGAGCAAACTGCTGACGAAGATGCCGCCGTCGCAGTCGCCGATGACAGAGTCCTGGAAAAAACTTCAAAATGCCAGGCAAGAGCTCGACTCAACGCGAGTCAAAGACGCCCCCCGAATCTGATGTCATGCCCAGTGTTCATAAAGAGCAAAGCAAATGAAATTCTGGGCCCGAATTTCCCCGCTTTCCCTGGCTCTTTACATCTCCATTTCCCCCTCAGTCTTTTGCCGGCTTTCGTCAACAATTGGCAGCGAAAGTTTTGACTGCGAATGCCTTGGCAGCACGTGCTGCGTATTTGCCCTGCCCTCGAATTCATGAGATACTCGCACTAGGGAGATGGGATATCGACAAAGGACCTCCGACACTCGCTGTTTGTTTAGGACTCTGTTTTGATTAAGTGCCAAAAAATTGTTTCGTATTATTTGCATAAAAATTGAGAAATTGAATGCATGCAGTGTGCTTGATTTGTTTGGGAGCATCGCATAAAAATAGACACTCGCACACTTGTTTGCCCTTAATATCGCACTCGTACACTAGCCGCCGGGCGGTAAAACACACATTTTATGAGCCGCAAAGCTCTGATAGATTTGCCCGCACATGGCCATAAAAGTTAGGCCCCGGGGACCAATAAAATCTCCCTGTAAAACCATGGCATCATGTCCAATTTCCCGGCTTCATGGCTGCAGTTCAGCGGCGCACAAAGTGTTTTCTACAAATTAATTCTGTAGCCATTTAACTATCCACCTCGGGCAGCAAAAGGGCTTTACAGAAAATATATAAAGTGTGTGCAAATAAGGGATATATTTCGTGCATGTAAAATGCATTCATTTCGAATAAAATTGTTTACACAGTTAATGGGAGTTAAGGATAGTGAGTAAAATAAGTAAGTGTAAATAAAATAAATTGGTTTACCTCCTGATGAATAAAAGATCATTTTAATATGGTTTTAATTTATGTTTACTCAAATGTATACAAATAAAATAATCTAGCAATGTTTTTCACTTATTTCTTAACCTTTACAATTGAATAATAAATTCCTCTGATTATTTTAAAGCTCGAATTTAAATTATTCAATTATTTTCTCTCTTATTTCATTTTATAAATATAATCAATGGTAAAATTCCTTAAAATAAAATGTTAAGGGGCAGTAAATTAAATTAGTTGTGGCTCATGCAAATATTATTAAAATAATTTCCATAGAATAACTGAAAAGAAATATTTGTGGCATTGAGGGCGATTGCAAACGCTTCTTTTTAATCAAAAACCACTTTGGCTTTTATATTTTTCTTGCAAAAGGCGGCAATATTTGTTTGTTGAGCACTAAGGGCCCACTTAACCTTTACACTTTGGCCACTTTCGCGTCCTTGGCTTGAATTGATTGCGGCGGCTGTGGGCTTGGCGGATTAAGTGGGCGCCAAGGTCGCACTTTCGCATTGTCCTTTGGCTGTGTGTTAACATAATAATCAAACAATTTGCCGCCCGGGCCAAATTAATATGCCACTAAATAAGATAAAGTGCATGGTGCTGCGATATTATTTGCATTTTTATTACCCCTTGCCGCGGGGAAAGCCGCTGGCCCTCCGGCGGGTCGGAAAACCCGAAAGTCAAGGGGCGCCGTCGCAGAGAGCCGGAAAGCAACCGGTAGTTGTGCGCCGACTGCGACGCCGGCGGCTCTGTTGCGTCGCTGTTGGCCGCCGCTTGCTGCCAAGACTTTTTGGCCAAAAACCCAGTCAGTCAGTCGGATGCTGCGGCCAAATGCTGTAGCCGCCGCCGTCGCTCTCGAGCCCGAACAGAAACCCATTAATTTCCGCGTACTTCGCAATTATATCTAAATTTCGGTTCGCAGAAATTCCTCTTAATCAGTGCCATACGCAAATAGTTAACGTCATTAATTCCGCGTGCGAGATCAATAAGAACCCCGACGACCCGGGGCCATTAATCAACGTTTAGCACATGGTAAAAACTGATTAGCCATAATGCAGTAAAAACAAGCCAAGTCCCGGGGGAAAGTGTGTGAAAGAAAGGGGCTGCCCAGTGCAATGGCCGCGGGAAAGGGGAACAAAAAGCGAGTGACACAAAACCGAAACAGTTCAAAGCCATAAAAAATAAATGCACTCGCGCAAATGTGGCAGGCATCGTTTGAGATATTTAAATTAAACGTGTTTCAAATTCACAAGCGGGCAAAAATATAATTAATTGAAAAACCCCGAAACAGGAGCGCCGCCGAAACAGTTGTAAACAAGTTGCGAATAAATAAAACACAGGCATTCAGATCGGAAGATTGGCAACCATTGACCCCGAAAAGCACTAATGGACGCCACCCATTAGGCCAAAGCAGTGCAGAATCCATAATCTTTAAAGTAATATGCAAAGCAAGACATTCCCATCATCATTGTGAAAAAACACAGAAATAACCAAATATTATTAGGCAAGATACAGACTCTCCGACTTTATGGGCATATGGGCGGTGCATAATTTCGGTGGGATGCTACGCGGTAGATCATCAGACTCCAGACAGCAAGTCGGACACCAAAACGAAAACAGAATCTGAAAAATGAAAAAATGAAAAAATGAAAACCAGTTTGATTGAATATACAATATAATAAAACCAAATTCGACAGCATTCTTTGGCCGTGCATATATTGTAGAAACTTTTTTATGATAATGATAATGAAAACGGCCAAAAACGGTCAACAGCGGTCAGCCACAACAGCAACAAGGGCGGCCTCAGCCAAATTCAGCAACAATAGCACAATGCCAGCAGTTGGAAACACTTTTCACGAACGGAATAAACTGTGTTAATGTTATTAAGTCACCCGGTGTCCATTAGGAGAGCCCTGCCCCTGGGCTCTGGCGGGGGGAGTGAGAGTAATTTGTTTGCCCCTCAGCCGGGTTCTGGGTCCTGCAGCCACATCCTTAAATTCATCTCGTGTACACAAATATTTTGACTAAATGCCACTTAGCAATTCAAATTAATTTCCAGCCTCAGCATCCTCTTGCTCTGAGCCCGGACTTTGGCCTAGGACACACGCCCGACTGCCGCCTGCCGCCTGCCGCCAGCTTCTCAGGATGTCAGGTAAACAGGACATAAACACACTCTTAAGCAGGCACACTGGGGTGGACCTAATTTACACTGTGCACTGTTAGCGAAATATTTAATAGGGCTCAAGATCTTCGAAATTCTGTCTTAATTGTAATAATTGTTTAGAGCAAAAGTCTCTAGTTTATAAGGCCTCTAACTGATAGCCACATGCTTAGACAAAGTACCTCACTTGGCCTTTCTCACTCTTGACCTTAAAAAATAATATTTCTGTTAAGAATGCTGTTTAAAAATATGTTTTTAATTTTAGTAATTTAAAATACAGCAAAGTCAAGGTCAAGCAAACACAATGACATTTCGAATATTAACTTTATGGGTCGCTGTTCCCGAACTGGAAACCTATAATTTCATTGCAACTTTATTAAGCAAATTTTATTCAAAAGTCAAGTTATTTTTATAGAATAATGTTCAATTTAAAGTGAACATCACAAAACACTTTACAAAATAAGGAACAAATTCATATAGTATATTGAGTGGACATATTTTAGAAGAAGGAAATTAAAGAGTTATCAATGAAGAGCCCTTGAAAAAGAAGTAAATAATGAAGGAAAGGCTTAAATTTAATTTTGTTTGTATAACTTTCTAGTCATTTCTGTTTTGGGGTCATTAATTTCTCTGAATAGGTGTGGCCCACTCTGCGTATACGTAATAAAAAATAAATAGTTCTAAATACAAATATATTTAGTAGAGTTTTCTTGCTCAAATATTCGCATTTTTATACCCAAATTTTTTGGATAACTCAGACATAAAAATAACCATAACTAATTCGGAAAGCTTTTTCATGTTAGTTTTTATTTAATTAATTAATCTGCATATTTAGTTTGAAGATTACAAAAAATAAATTTTTTGGCAATTTTTGACAATTTTTATGATGTAACCCCTTATCAAATTTTGAAAAATTGGCAAAATTTTTTTTGTTTAATTTTATTATTATTTTATTGTCAAATAATAAAGATTTTAACGACGAATCGGGAACCATACGACATTTGGCTATATTTTAGTTCTTGGCCAAATTATGCTCTCAAAAAGCACTCAAATACTTGCATTTTTGAGTCGGAAATTTAATACCCTAATTGAAAGCTTTTCCATGTCAGTTTTTATTTGGTTAATTTCTATTTAAATGAATATATAAATATTTAAATAATAATATTGGGAAATAAATCTGTTTTAAAAGCAACCTGATGAGGGTTTTTAAAGCTAGAACCTAGGTCGTGGTCCACCCCATAGCTCACATCCTGACACTCTAGTTAATCCCCAACTCATGACAACAGGTCGTGAGTGGAGTGGCGCTGTCCTAAGTCGGAATTGATGAGCCCCTCATCCTCCCTCAGGGGCATTATGAAAACATTATTTGTGAGACGAGCATAGATTGAAAGACATAGGCAGGAGTCGAAAATTCACGGCCAAACTCGAATTTAATAGTGCGCACACACACAGTTCAGGACACCTAGGACAGCAAGGACACCTAGGACACACACACACACACCCGAAGAGACCCAGGTCCATGGCCGTCAAAATGCTGCCCAGCAACAGCTCCGGTCTCCTGGCGACCGATCTGCCACTGTTTCACAACGAGAAATTCCTTCTGAATCTGACCCAAGTGCTGAATATCTCCGCGGAAAACCTCAGCAGTCTCCTGCAGGGCCTGGAGCCGGCGGAGCTGCTGCCCACGGCCACCCCGATGACGCCGTTCTCCCTGCTGGCCGCCCTCAGCGTGGGCTATGCCCTCATCTTCGTGGCCGGCGTGCTGGGCAACCTCATCACCTGCGTTGTCATATCGCGGAACAACTTCATGCACACGGCCACCAACTTCTACCTGTTCAACCTGGCCATATCCGACATGATTCTGCTGTGCTCTGGTGAGTGTACAGTATTCCATTAACGCTGGCAGAGATTTTCATGCTCTTCATCCCGACAGGCATGCCCCAGGACCTTTATAACTTGTGGCACCCACACAATTATCCCTTCAGCGACGGCATCTGCATAATGGAGAGCGTCCTCTCGGAGACCGCCGCCAATGCCACGGTCCTCACCATAACCGCCTTCACCGTGGAGCGATACATTGCCATTTGTCACCCGTTCAGGTGAGTGGCCAACCCACTTCAATTTCCGACCAGGTCCTTGGCTAATTGGTTCTTGATTCCTTACAGGCAGCACACCATGTCCAAGCTGTCACGGGCCGTTAAGTTCATATTTGCTATCTGGATAGCCGCCCTGCTGCTGGCACTTCCGCAGGCCATCCAGTTCTCGGTGGTGGTGCAGGACGGGACGGGCCTGGGATCGGGATCCTCCTGCACGGTATGATTGATGGGATGGGCCTTTAATCGATGTCCCAATTATCGGGTCTTCTTTGGGTTAATTGAGTTATGGAGCAGGCCTCGGAGATAATGATAAATGTGCTTGGATTGAGTCCTGCGTGTTTCTTACCAATATTTTAGGTTATGCTTTAATATTAATTGATATTAAGCTCAACCAGTCATCTCACATTTATCATTTATTCTCTCAAGTTCCTGAGTTCCATGAGATCTCCTTAATTTGGGGATTGCCCCTGCTCATACTTGCTCCTGCTCATACACTCCGTGACTTGTCTCCTCCAGATGAAAAACGACTTCTTCGCGCATGTGTTCGCCGTGTCGGGGTTCCTCTTCTTCGGCGGTCCCATGACTGCCATCTGCGTGCTCTACGTGCTCATCGGGGTGAAGCTGAAGCGGAGCAGGTTGCTCCAGGCGCTGCCCCGCCGCTGCTACGATGTGAACCGCGGCATCAGCGCCCAGACGCGCGTCATCCGGATGCTGGGTAAGCGGGCATCTGACATCTCTTTGGTGACATCTCCTTGGTGACTTACGGCTTGCATCCGCTTCCGCTTCCTTTGCAGTGGCTGTGGCGGTGGCCTTCTTCATCTGCTGGGCGCCCTTCCACGCCCAGCGCCTGATGGCGGTCTACGGCTCCTCCTCGGGCATCGAGTCGCAGTGGTTCAACGACGTGTTCAGCATCCTGGACTACACCTCCGGCGTGCTCTACTTCCTCTCCACCTGCATCAATCCGCTGCTGTACAACATCATGAGCCATAAGTTCCGTGAGGCCTTCAAGGTGGGTTTACAAATTAATTAAAACAAATGGAAGAGTTCTTGGAATATTCCTGTGAATGGCGGGATTTCATTGCCTGACACTGAGCCCACCAAGTTTCCCCAGAATCTGCCACCTGGCTAATTAACTTGAGTCTCCTCCAGGTCACCCTGGCCCGACAGTTTGGATTGGGGGGCAAGAACCAGGGCCGAGGACTGCCCCACACCTACAGTGCCCTGAGGCGCAACCAGACGGGCTCCCTGCGACTGCACACAACAGTGAGTACTTAAAAAAATATAAAAAAAAAACACAATTACTATCTATAAGTATCTTTGGGATATAAACTAACCCCTTGGGAAAGTTGTGACAGCTTGTCCCTTTGTGCTACCCTCTCTTACTGTCCTTGCATTCCACTTTCCTGCTCCAGGACAGCGTGAGAACCACGATGACTTCCACCACAACCACAACCACCACAGTGCTGAATGGCGGCGGAGCCTCTGGCAATGGAGCAGGACCGGCGGCGGCACGCCTTAACCGCATGTCCTTGGACAGCGCCCAGTTGCAGGCCCAGAACCGCAGTCGCCAGGACCTGTTCGAGAGCCCCCGTCGCCCGCTGCAGACGCAGATATCGCAGCTGTCCTCGGTGGGCGATGCCCACTCGCTGCTGGAGCAGGACGTGCACTTTCCCGAGGGGCAGCTGCAGCGCCAGCCCACCATGTGCTCCATTGACGAGCTCACCGACGACCTGAGCATCTGTCGGTCCCGCCTCAAGCTCACGCGCATCACCCGTCAGCCGGGGGCGGGAGCGGCCGCGGGGTCAGAGTTGGCAGGAGTGGCAGGAGTGGGCGGTGACGACCCGCATAGTGGCAGAGTGCGCAAGGCGAAGGCGAAGGCGCTGAGGGGCTCAAGCGCCCTCAAGGGCCTCAGGGCGAAATTCAATTGGCGTGCCAGACGCAAGGGCGGCCCCAAGCCACAGAGCCAGGCGGCGGCAGCAGCGGGGGCTAGCGGAGACTCCGGCGAGCGGGTCGCCTTCTAGGGGGAGGGATTCCCCCCGCCCGGAGTCCATTCCAGTGCCAGCCACACCAATACACACGCAACTGTGATACGAGCAGCAACGAGCCTCGCCAGCTTGTTTGTGTCTTTTGTTTTTTTAGACAAATATATATTCCAAAAGAAGTCCCAGTTATAGCTTAGATTTTAGTTCAAGTATTTGTAATCGTAATAAACCAGCTCACTTTAGTTAGAAAAGCTTGAAAGTGTTTTATTTCTACCTCGAGAACTAATAATAATTCCCTGAACTCTACAACAAATTAAAAATATATTAAAAAGGCTGAAAAACTTTATGTTTTAAATATATTCAAAGACTTAAATATTTATTTAAATGTTTAGTTATGTACACAAATTAGTGTTGCCTTTTATAAAGAAGTCTTTGGAATTTTAGGAGCACAAAATCACTTGAAGAAGGGTAATTCTAAGCATTTGTTATATTTCATTTTCTTAGGAATGTGAATCAAGCAAGGGATTATCAACTGGCGGGTTCAACGGGCCACTGGCACTGCGTAATGACAGAAACTACAGACAGACTTGCCTGCATCATAATCCCAGACAATTAAGATGTCTATCCGCCGCATAAATTCGCTGTTCCAGTCTAGACAGCGAATTCAGACTGCGACTTGGCCAAAACTGGCGAAAAACTGCTGCCATGGCCACTGCACGAGTGTGAGTGGGTGACTAATTAGCATGCCATAACGGAGTGTCCTAGTGCAATTGGTTTTAATTTCAGCGAATGCAATTTGTTAAGCGAGCGAGCATAAAATAGTGGCTCATAATTCATTAAGTGCAGCATATGTTGCCAGGATGTGGCCGCCATGAATAAGTGAGACCGCAGAGGACTCTGCTTAATTTGCGCAAATGTTTTGGAATTAATGTTCATTTTGGGTTGAAAGTTGGTTCTTAGTTTTCCATTAGGTGGCTCGGAGTTGCAGCACTTAGGGGTTTCGTTGGAGCAGCTTATGCTGACAGGCACTCTGCCAAATGGTGGCCAACTCTGGATATACTTGGCCAAGTGTAACTTCTGAGGAATGATACGACCACTTGGTTTACCACGAAGTAAAGCAAATTCTCTCTCTAACTATAGAAGAATCTGAACGTATTAGAAAGTAACAAAGTCTTTATAAGTCTCTTTATTTTGTATAATATTTTATTTAATAATTAAGCAAAAAATAGGTACAAATAACACTTGCCTTAAACTAAATTTATGATGTTTAACGAAAACCATTCCGAGAACTCTTGAATCAAGTTTTAAATTGTATTTTCTTAGATAGATTTCCTCTCAGCCAAGTTGATAGATAGATAGTTTTTATACCCCCTTAGTATTTAGACAATATTGTCAAGTCCTTAAGGCCAGATACAAGATGCTAATCCGCCACACACGCCCTGGCGATATGCTCTTTTATGGCCGGCGACCGTAACGACTTTCCACGGCCGCATACATGTGTATATATGTACAAACATATAGATAGTTCTGTCTGGGTCGGGACCCTTTTCGGCATCAATGGGCGGCCATCATTTGTGCGACATAAAAGTCAAAGGCTGTCAAATAGTTTCGATGAACTTCATCATTTTTATGCGCCCAACCAGAAGGGCGGGGAGAACCCACACGCTGTGCACACACCACCTACACACACACGCAACCGTTACAATAAATTTGAGTGTGCTTCATTTTGTGCAAATTTACTATCACTTGTCTCGATGGCGAGCAATTGGAGCATTCAATTTGCTGGCGAGTCTAAAAGCCTCTTTTTTTGCTGCCACTTTAAATTCACTAATACGTCTGTGTCCATATCGCGCATACGCAGTGTGCGACGCACTGGCACTGGCACTGGCACGTCATAACGCATAAATATGAAATAAATAAGCAATTCTGTGGAGAGGCGGACAGCGGCGGCCAAATAAAGCCGATCCCAGTGACTGTGCAATAAACTCTCAATTTCATTTATATGTATGAGCCCTGTTAGCAATTCAAATGGGCCATGGGCCGGATTCACTGAGCCCCATGCCGGTGCAATTAAGGCGTACAATATCGTTGCCTACTTTCCGCGGTATCGATGGAGCTTTATAAGCTGAAAATCGCACCAGAATCTGTCCCTCAACCCACTCTGCATAACACTCTATCAGTTAAGAGCCAGGCACACATGTTGCAATCTGGAGAGTGTGCTGATTTATCTTAATTTACCAGCTTATAAATTAATAAACTCTGATCAGAAAATGGTAACAAGAAAGATTTATAAGAAAAAGATGTCCACATTCCGCAAATTTAATATAAATAGATGACTTGTGTTAGAGATATCTCCCTGCCATAAATATGTGTTAAATATTTTATAAAATATATACAAATTACTTAACATATAATATAAGAACCCAAGGCTTTCAGGTCCACTCTAAAGTCTGAGCATCTGGGAATCCTCCTGTGTTGACCAGAGCCGCCACTTGCCACTCCCAACCCCATCGCCATGATGTAGAGCAGATGTCTGGGCTGCCGCCTCCACTTGGCACGTACGGAACTGATGACTCCTCCACTCGGGACTTGTGCTGGGGCCCAGGCCAGGGAACGATTTGATATGTTTGAATTCCGCCCAGCTCTGGGCCTCTACTTTATGTGTTTGCCTAGTGCAATCCCATACCTTTCCGCAAACACAGGGGGCTCTGGTTTCTGGGGTTTGTGGGTGTTGCCATTGCGATGGAACTGGCATTGTACTGCGTATTTCGCACGTAGTTACTGCTGTGGGAGTCTGCTCATAAAAGCGAATTTGATCGGCTTTGACAGGACACAGGGAACGAGCTCAATATACTTGGATTGCCTAAACACCAACTAAACTGCAATTCAATAGCTCAATCGCATTTCCCTAATAAAGACATGGCTGAATTGCGTAGTCTTTCTTCAGGAAAGAGGGGGAAAACGGCACTAGAATTTAATTAGACATTTAGGGTTGTTTATTTAAGAATACATCTTATTTACACGCTCAATCATTGGATAAGTTTCAGAGAAATTCTGGAGGATTCTCATTATTTAAGGCGCAGTTTCGTTCCATAAATAAATATATTTAAACGATATACAACATTTCATTTACTTTACACTTCCTTAGCAAAATTGGTAACCCAATTCAAAACCCATACAAAGCGTAAGTAAAACAATATTCGAATTAGGTAATAAGAGAGGTCTTAAAACTAGTTTCCAGATAAGTATCTCGAACTCGTTAAAATATATGTATAAGCTTTCGATGTCGAACACCAAAATGTTAAGTAAAGTATATAACTCTTAACGACAATACGACAAAATCAGAACATTAAATGGCACGAGCTATCGTTTATTGATACGAACACATTTTATTTGTTTTTAATATATGCAATGCCTTCACGTTTTGGAGGCGTGCGACAGCGGCCGACATTCCAAAATAAGTTCTTATTTGGCTAAGGTTAAAATATATAAGATAGTGGCTTTAAATATGATGAATGACCCATAAACCAAGCGATTAGGATCCAAGACTGTCGGCCACTGCACTCTTTATGGCGAGCTTATTTTTAGTTTCAGGTTAACAAATATAAATATGACGGCATATGGAATTCTCAAAAGTCGGAATCAATCCATTGAACAATCGGAGAAGAATTAGCAAATGCAAACTACGATTCTGGTCTATCTCAGATCGCCATCAATGGCTGGCAAAATATTAGCCAGAAACATAAAAAAATCTGAGCTGGAAACCGGTTCGGGGTAGATATACAGATTATTAAGTATTCGATTTGAAATTCAATTCATAATCAGCTTCCATAATCAATAAGCCATAGATGCAGGCAAAGTGCTAAAAATTTACAGAGGGATTATAGAGAAACTATTTTAAACATAATATATTAAAGAACAGCTTGTATATAGTTACAATTAATGGATTGCATTGGTAAAAATCTTTGACTTATAGGGTAGGCATCTGCTGGAAAATGATTAATTCATATATCTATTAAACTGGTTGGATTGAGTTTTATATTAATGCTAGAGACGTGGGCCATAAATGCAGGCTGATTCCGTTAAAACAAGACCGCAAATTTATGACGGGCTGCCATAAAACACCGCTCCTAGCACAAAGAAATTATTGAATCGAATGGCGACATAACAATCCTAATTAATTGTAAACAAGCCATGAAAAACATCAGCAGCCCGGCACTTGCTGCTCATTTATATGGCGCATCCGAGGGGCGTCTGACATGGCTGAGTGGTGGGTGGTGGGCGGTGGGCGGTGCCCTGTCCATTGTGCTCCCTTTTCTTTCTGCACCTCGGCTGCCCGAGTGTGCGGGTGTGCGGGTGTGTGCGTGAGAGCAAAGAGTGACGGCTTCGGCGACGGTTTCCATTTGTACCATATACAATAATATTTTGATTGAGTTTCCCCCTGCGGGACAACAAAGTGGCATTTGATTTACGCCGACACGGAAAACAAGTTGTTAAGTCAAGACAATTCGCGTCGTTTATTCGACTAAGAGGAATACCTATGGGACTATAGATATTATTTAAATATTATTAAAAATGAGAGGATATAAGTGGTGGGAGTATAAGTATATATCGTAAACAAAAATCAATTTAATGAGACTATATATCAACAATTTTAGTTAACATAAAAATAATAATTATTAAACTAAGACTTTGAGTTAATTTCATCATTTAAAGCTAATCTTATTGCAATACTTTAACCACGGAATTAAATACCCACACTCACAGAGCATTTACATTCCCCTTAGGGGACTGGAAACAAGTTTTAAAAACGGGTACAAACATAATTCTGTTGTTATATGCATTTCTATATTTAACTGCGTGTTTTCCCATTTTTATTTCTTGGAACGAGCGACGCAGACGCCGCCGTCGAAAGAGTCAAATACCTCATTCGTCAATAAAATAAAATTATGATTCATTGTCTGCCGGCACCGAGTCGCATTTCTGGCCCAGATCAAAGTATAGCCATCGGCGGGATATTGTAAACATCTTAATTTGCATATAAATACTCACAAGATATTTCAGGGTAATTTTTAAAAAGAGATTTATGTGACCGCGGAGAAATTTGCCCCCGCGTGTGTGTGAGGATTTATTTATGGACTGGCCAGAGGTCGGGGAAGCCGCACAGATTTGTCAGTTCATTAAAAATGAATCGGTGGTAAATGTTAATGAATTTTGCCTGAATGAAAGCGCCCACCACAATTGTCAGCCAGCTCGGACAGGCGTGACCAGGAGATGTCACATTGTGGGCGGCCTATAACCGGGAATCCAGGAGTTAGGGGAAATTTATTTAATTATCACGTTAATAAGATCCTCAACCTATTTAAATTGAATCCCTAATTACTCTATATTTTATATTGTATATATTTATTTATTTATTGAATTTAGTATTTTAATTTATGTATGTTAAGAACCCTAATCTATTTATATTGCTTCCCTAATTACTCTATATTTTATTTTATATATATTTATTTATTTATTTAAATTTATGTATGTTTAATAAGAACCTCAACCTATTTATATTGCTTCCCTAATCACTCTATATTTTATATAGAATATATTTATTTATTTATTTAAATTTAGTATTTTAATTTATGTATGTTTAATAAGAACCTCAACTTATTTATATTGCTTCCCTAATTACTCTATATTTTATATTGTATATACTTGTTTACTTATTAAATTTATTATTATAATTTATGTATTCATTCAATATTTACTCTTATATACTTTCCCTATTATTTTAAAATTATAAGCATACTCTTAGTATTGGTTTTAAAGTTGGAATTGCATTTGCTCAGCTAAGGCAGTTCTAATTAAAATGCAACAAGCGCAGCGAACAGTTTGCTGGGATATAAATTCAAATAAGTGTCGAAGCAGCAGCCATCCAAACTTGGCCAATAAAAGCAGCTTATCGGGGTGTTGGCCGCCGTTCAGGCCGGGCCAAGACAAATGCTCGGCGCATGGCATAAACCAGGCAAGGGTGCGATGGAAAATGCAAAGGAACGGCAGCTAACGGATATTGCTAGCGCTCCCAAATCGCAAAATCCGAACCAAATAGCTTTGCCATTATTTACCGCAGGCAAATTAAGTATACGCAGCGTGTGCACGAGCCAAGTTCCGCCATGATTGCAGTGCAGTTTAATTGCCTGTTAACTCCGTGTCTCTTTGGGTTCTGGCTTCGGCCAATTGCGTTATATAAGCATCAATAAAAAATGGCAACTTTTGCTCTATTTAAATGTATTTGTTTCCTACCCCTTTGTTTTGGCATTTGTTGTGTATTTATGGGCCTGTTTGGTAAGCGAAAAACAAATGGCCATAAATCAAGTGTTATATTCAGACCACAGACATCATTCCGAACTGCGATGTAAATACCAGACAAACTATCAAAAAAATATGTACATACAACTAAAAAGAATACTCCTAGTACAGAGTACAGCACAAGCAATTTAATTAAAGACCCTAAACTGCATTTTAAAGTCGCATTATTGGAACACTTGGCTTAGGGTTCAGTCACATCACGTATACGCCATGCATGCCCATGCCGGAGAAGAGAGCGACAGCGCGTGTGGGATTTTAATTACAGACAGTCGCGCCATTAAATACTCTTTATGGCACTTCTTTAGCAACAATTTTACGGCCAGCGACAAGCCAGAATACATTTTATGCCACACGCAACACCCAGCATCAGGCCTCAGATAGGAGTAGTGCCAACAGGACCATGCTCAGAGCCTTAATCTGCATGCAACTAAGCCATGGCCAAGTGACTTTGGCCAGTAACTACTGACATGCCAAAGCCTGGAGCCTGTGCCTGGCATGCGATTTATAGAATGTTTGCTTTGCTTTATTTCGTGGCAATTCGTTTAGCTATACATTTTTGTCTGCTTCACTGAACTCACTTGCTCAATTGATTTCCGACTGAAATGTTTTTGCCTTAGCTCTATTTTTGTTATAGCCCATCGCAAACAGACTCTTTAAAATATTTCCAACTAATAACAAATACATAATTGAGTCCGATGATCTAATTGCGTAAACATATCTATTTTTGCTCTTCCCATATCCAAGTTTATTATTTCACGTGTGCTTTGCTTTTGAAGAGAAGTTTGTTGCCTACAAATAATTCTGGGGAAATGTTTGCCTTGCAGGAATTATTCTGCATTTAAAAATATATTTTTTGTAATTCTGGGTAAAGACCGGACTGAGCCCAATTTATGCGATTCAATGTCCTTTTTATGTACAAGGCTAGCTCTAGTGGGCAAAAATGTTCGTAGCCAAAGCCTTAAACTTTTTCCATGCACCATTGAATCGAATTTCTCGCTTTAATTTCGCAGAATATGGTCAGTAGTTCTCGATTTGCATAGACCATTAAGAGCGACACGTTGCCCGTAATTGCCCAGGAGCCAGGGAAGGAATCCTCTCCAACTGGGTCTTTAAGTGCCACTTTAATTTTAACGAGCGCTTAATGTGCCTTTAATTACGAAAGCCGCCTTTAGCCCGCCTTTGGGTTGATTGAATGTTTGCCGCTGAAATTGAGATTAATGGCGGAGGCGGAGGAGCCGTCGGACCGGAAAAGAGTCCCCTATTCATATAACATAAACGAGGGTAGAGCCGTCTGCGCCTTTCCGGACCCTTGTTTTGTCTTTTATTCAGGCCCAAGGTGACTCGCGGGTCCATCCATCCAATAGGACTGTGTTTTTGTCTGGTCACTGCCAAAGTGCAATATTAATCAAGCCGAGAGCCCGTCCCTCGGAGAGCCAATTCAATTAGCAGCTAATGAAGTAATTTCGTCAGGTCACCGATTAATTTATTTTACTCTTAAGCCATTACAATACGCTTCAACAGGTTTTGTGGCCGTAAAAGTGTGCCTGCAACAAATTGGGTCCATATAGGCCATATGACTGCCACTTCAGATGTGTGATAGGAAGGTGAGATTTTTTCGGGGGCTACTCGGATTTTATGGTGTTTTCGGCAATTATTTTTTATCGAAGGAGCAGACAGTAAGTGCATATGAATGGCAATCACGGCAGACACTTTGCTCCACCGATGGTCTGTGACCCATAAATGTTAATAATTTGTTACGGTTACAAACATATTTACTCTTTTGCCATTACTATTTACTATTTGTGTCTGAGCTGCAAACCAAACTAAAGGTATAAATTCTAGGGAATGTCAATGCGAAAGCGTTTAATTTAAAGCTGCTTTTATTTTGATTACAAACGAGTTGCCAGAGCGCCCCTTTGCTGGTAAGGGAGGCTAAATAAGTTTTGCCTGGCCCTGGGCCAACTGATTATACACTAAAAAAATGCAGAAAATATTAGCATTTAGTTGTGAGGAAAAAAACCATTTTAAAAATTTAATAACCTCATTTAGGAAAGGAATTTCTAAGGTAAATCAAAATATGAAGCGGCAGCTAAGAGGTTTCAATGCAATTAAATCATCATAAAATGTGTTATGATATTTGTTAATTGATTACCTTAATTTGCATTTAGTTAAAGGATTTTTAAGCTCTTAAACTAAGTTTTTAAGTCTTTCAGCTAATTCAAACAATACAAATATGAAACTATAGAGAAACTAACGGGCTCGGTTGCCCTAATTTATTTGTAACTTAGTTTCTTCGAGTGCCCACATTTGCGGAAGAGTGCGGCTGAGGAGCGGGCTTTATGGCCCACAGGGGCATTGACAAAGGCACAGATGAGATAGAGATGGCTTGCAGTGGCAGCCAACTCCGGTCGGAGGGCCAATTTGAACGCCTGCAGCTGTTACTGGGCCAGAGAGCCAGAAGTTGGCCCTTCTGCCGTCTGCTTGATTCGGCCGAGATGTTCATTATCTCGTCTCAATTGGGCCTCGTACAATGCATTAATAGTTTGCCAGCGGACCGGCCAGACAAGTCGGTTGTGTGACCTTGGCGGGTGGCTGCTAAATGGTTCTTAAAGATTCTGGCTAACTGATATTTGGCTTTAAGCGGGGCCGGCAGATAAATCGCTGTCGGGGCAGCGTCAGATTATTGGGGCGCAACTTGAACTGGCATTGCTGCAGCCAAATATTGTCATTTATTGTGCGAATGTTGGCGATAACTCAGCGAGCCGAATCGAAATTTATGCACTCCCATGGGCCGCCGCATACATATGGACATACATATGGCGTCATCGTTTTTGCGTATTGGATACGGGCCATTTGAGTGATTCTGATTGACTTTCGAGCGGCCTCCTAATCGGCTGCTCGACGCCATCAATTTCACTCGTAAACAATTTCGGGGAATATCCTGTTTACGTCAGACATTGTCAACAAATGTCCTGCTGGCCGCAGAGCATGAACACTTTTGGGCATTAAGTCCGTCCATAAAATCCGCAAGAAACGGAGTTAAGCAAACACTAGCGCGCTTGTTAGTTGTTTCCGCTTCCGCCCTTTCATTGGGCTCCCCGCCCGAAAGTATGCAACGCAATGCCTCCCTCGTGCCGAATAATAAACACATCAATTCGGAGAGAGTTTGGGCTCAAGGTCGAAACAGGCAATCATCGGCTTTGGTTACAATCGGAACCAATCAAGTGCGTGGACCGCCTGGCAAACAATAAAAGACAACATAAAATATAATTGCAATATGTTCCAGTTTGAATGAGAATGAGTGTTGTCGCTTTAGGCACGAGACTGCCATGAATATCTTGTTTTATTTTTCTGTGTTTAATCATGTCATTTATCTGGGAACTCTCCAGGGGCCCACCTCTATTAAATCACTATAGTTAGTATCTTATATATAATAGATAGAATAAGATGGCTTGTAACTCCGTACTTATTAAAATATAAATCTAGTAAATACAATATAGTAATAAAATTATCTTCCTTACACTACATTTCTTCCACCCTACCAATAAAAATATATTAGATATTCAAACCGGAATATAGAAGTATAGTTATTTAAGGGTTGACTACTGACTCCGAATATGTCTAATAAATACGTAGCGTAAGTGCGTTCTTTAAAGAGCAAGGTTTCCTAATAAAATGAAAATTAAAAATAAAAAACATCAATTTTTTTCAAATCAATGCAACAAAATTATATTTTTTTTTTTACAGATTCCATTTTATGTCTAGATCCCATTTTAGCTGGGTGTGGTTATCCATGGGCAATAGGGTGAGCGCACCATGCAGGCAAAGAGGAGGAAAGTGGCCTCCGATACTGGAGCGCTGAGGACCATCAGCAGGGCTGCCACCAGCATGAACATCAGGAGAGTGGTGAACTGCATGGTGATGATATTGACTTGTGCTTTGCTGCGGTCAAACCAGAACTACTTCTGCAGTCCAAGGGGAAGCTATTTATATGAGTTTCAGTGGTAGCATCTCCTATACATCGAGTTCACAATTTTGCAGATTATTCGCTGAGATGCAACTTGGCTAAAAAGTTGGGTAATAGTAGACAGTACAGTCGTTCAATATTGACCTTTCCTTCTTTATATTGACACCTCAGGCATGCATTAATAAGAAAACCTATGTATATTAATTAGTAAATGCGTCATTGCGATGAAAGAAAGACACTTTATATAATCTAAAGAATATGTTAAATGGGATTGGCATTTAATATTTATTGACATAACTCACCAATCGATGTAACACTTGAGTAAAGCACTAAAATGTCAATGTACATATTTTGCAAATAATATTTACCATGTAAGCGCTTTGTGTGGCTGTTTGCCTTCGGAGAGCAAGCAACATAATTGTAATAACGAAACCTTTTGCAGGGCAGCGTTAGATTTCTGTAGCTGTCAATGAAGTTCTCTTGGATGATGTCGTTGTACCGATCCGATTCCTTGCGAAGTTGCCTCGAGGATTCCGAGGATCAGGGCTGATAACTGTATTTACATATGTATTTGTGCGTTTTATTATAATAATTATAAATATATAAATATATTTATATCTTGTAGACGTTGTAAATTGTGTAATAAATCAGGATAACAATAAAAATATTATATATAAGCAATTCAACATCGGAATCGAACCAGCTGAAGCAGCGATTTGGATGGCATGACTTAATACATTTTTTCGCCAAGATTGGGATTTTATGTCGTACAAGTATATTTACTTCGTATGTCCCGAACCCAACCCATGACCCGTCTTTAACCATTTGGGCCAAGTAACAGCGATCTTGCTAAAGCAGAAAGAATTATTTAATCGCTCTCAAACGGGCATCGAACTGTTCGGTTCGAGATGAGAGCATAGTTGGATCGAGCGGAGTTGTTTATTATGAATATTCTAATTATCTTGTAACGTTGTCGCCGCAAGCCGCCGATCCTCCATCACTTCGGGAAAATAATAATAAATCTATTAAAACACCAACTGTTTTAAAGAAATCTAGCCAGTCAAAAGAAAAGTGCGGATCTCCGGTAATAAAACGTCGAAAACAGCGTTCAAATTTATCTGAATTTAAAGGTTATATATAGCGTAAATAGTTTTATGTAAAAAGTCTATAATTTTGTGGTGTGAATGTCGATCGGCGATTTAGTCCAAATAGTGTAAAAAAGCCCAAAAGCAAAGCTAATTTGTTATATATAAAATTTCTCATCAATTTTCTAGACACATCACGACGAAAGTGCTTTTTTCGTTGGAGTTTTTTCAAAAGAAAAATATATCTAAAATGTCCTAATTAATCAATGTGAATTGGCGGGAATTAAATAAAAAAATAAATAACAAAATTATATATGACAAAAGAAACAAAAATTCAATAATATTTGCGCTCAAAACAAGTTGAGTGGAAATCAAGTATTGAGACCCTCCGTTCGCATGGTTTCCTTTGCAATAAAATAATGTCAACATTTAAATAAAATAATCTCCGACATTTGCTCATTTCATAGAAAAAATTTAATTGAGTATAAGTCACCTAAAACATATTAATTTTATTCGTTTTATTTTATGCTTATAGACACAACCTATTATTCCACTCTTTTTATGCATGTTTTATTTAATGTTTAATTTTAAGAAGTCATTTATTTCTTTAACGTTTAATAAACCATTTATAATGTTTTAAGGAAATTTTATGTTGGCCGCAGCTAGCTTGATTGCAATGGCCATTTGGAGATGCAGCAAGGAGCTACCATAGGTACGGTGGGTCAAGACCACAGCCTCTAGAACACCTGAGAAGGCCAAAGAGGAGTGTCAGTCTAAGGATGTCTACCAAATTCACTTAGCAGTTTTCATCATGTGTACATCTCTACTCCCGGATTTAGCCGAGACTAAGCCAAAGGCGGAAAATGTATTATTGTAGTGTAGCTATTCGATAAAATTTCATGACGTCTGTGATAAAAATATGACCGCTGCCATGTAAAACTTAAGGAATGTGCACTTGCAACTGTTAAGAAAAATAAAGCTAGTTCAATATTGGTTTAACAAATGTGGTTGCTGAACAATCAACTGCAGATGAATGGCAGTTGAAAAATAGAGCTAAGCTAATATAATTAAGCACGTTACGAAAGAGAGATGGATTTCCATAGTAATAATATTATCTAGTCGCTGAATGAATGATTTTTTGAACTGTATAATTAAAAGCACAATTTAAACCACGAAAAAACACACTATTTTTTAAGATTTCTGATGCAATCGTAGACAAGATAATTAAACTATTTAAGTGCTTTTAAATTTTTCTTTTCTGATGACCCGTTCGTGTCCACCGCAAGGCACTTGAAAAAAGGCTTAAAAATAAGCATAACTAAGCCTAAACAGCATTAATTTCAAATCGGAAACCTGTTCTATGTTAGTTTTTATTTGGATTATTAATCTGCATACTTAGTTTTTAAATAAAACAAAATTAATTTTTTATCAATTTTTGACAATTTTAATGATGTAACCCCTTATCAAATTTTGAAAAATTGGCAAAATTTTTTTATTTAATTTTTTTATTATTTTATTGTCAAATAATAAAGATTTTAACGACGAATCGGGAACCATATGGCATTTGGCTATATTTTAGTTTTTGGCCAAATTATGCTCTCAAGAAAACCTCAAAAATACGAATTTTTTATATAAATATACATATTTAAGCCAAAACTGCATTAATTTCAATTCGGAAACCTGTTCTATGTTAGTTTTTATTTGGTTTATTAATCTGCTTACTTAGTTTGGCTATCATTTAATATTTGGCCAAATTATGCTCTCAAGAAGACCTCAAAAATACGAATTTTTTATATAAATATACATATTTAAGCCAAAACTGCATTAATTTCAATTCGGAAACCTGTTCTATGTTAGATTTTATTTGGTTTATTAATCTGCATACTTAGTTTGGCTATCATTTAATATTTGGCCAAATTATGCTCTCAAGAAAACCTCAAAAATACGAATTTTTTATATAAATATCCATATTTAAGCCAAAACTGCATTAATTTCAATTCGGAAACCTGTTCTATGTTAGTTTTTATTTGGTTTATTAATCTGCTTACTTAGTTTGGCTATCATTTAATATTTGGCCAAATTATGCTCTCAAGAAAACCTCAAAAATACGAATTTTTGATATAAATATCCATATTTAAGCCAAACCTGCATTAATTTCAATTCGGAAACCTGTTCTATGTTAGTTTTTATTTGGATTATTAATCTGCTTACTTAGTTTGGCTATCATTTAATATTTGGCCAAATTATGCTCTCAAGAAGACCTCAAAAATACGAATTTTTGATATAAATATCCATATTTAAGCCAAAACTACATTAATTTCAATTCGGAAACCTGTTCTTTGTTAGTTTTTATTTGGTTTATTAATCTGCGTATTTAGTTTGAAGATTACAATAAATAAATTTTTTGTCAATTTTTGACAATATTAATGATGTAACCCCATATCAAAATTTTGAAAAAATGTAAAAAAATTAGGACATAAAAAGGACGATTTAAGGACCCAAAAATCCGCATACTTGCGGTCTTCTGGAGAGCATATTTTGGCCAAAAATGGAATGACAGCCAAAAGCCATATATATTCCGAATCGCTGTTTTCCAGGCTGTTTTGGCCAAGTTATGGTTATTCTTAACTTAGCTTTGTTCAAAAATTAGGACATAAAAATGACGATTTAAGGACCCAAAAATCCGCATACTTGCGGTCTTCTGGAGAGCATATTTTGGACAAAAATTTAATGACAGCCAAAAGCCATATATATTCCGAATCGCTGTTTTCAAGGCTGTTTTGGCCATGTTATGGTTATTCTTAACTTAGCTTTGTTCAAAAATTAGAACATAAAAATGGCGATTA
>VNKC01004584.1:66270-124655 GCA_008042775.1 Drosophila pectinifera | reverse complement strand
ATTTTTGGCCAAATTATGCTCTCCAGAAACCTCAAGTATGCGGATATTTGGGTCCTTAAATTGGAATTTTTATATCCTAATTTTTGTAAAAATCAAACTTAAGAATATCCATAACTTGGCCAAAACAGCCTTAAAGACAGCGGATCGGAATATATATGGCATTTGGCTGTCATTCCATTTTTGGCCAAATTATGCTCTCCAGAAACCTCAAGTATGCGGATATTTGGGTCCTTAAATTGGAATTTTTATATCCTAATTTTTGGACAAATCAAAGACAGCACAATGATCGGCTAACAATAAAATAAACTTTAATGCGCGTGGTTATCTTATTCTATCCTCTTGAAGTTCTCTTTGGGCGGATCATCCTGCAGTTCCTCTATCTTGATTTTCTTGATGTACCTCCGCAGCTTTGTCTTGCGCTTGATCTGTTTGTGTTTGAGTGGTTCCATCCCCTCGACAGGCTCCTCCTTGTACTTTGCATATGGGCGCTCCTTCATCTTGGCGATGGCATCCTCCAGCTTTAGGCCACTCAGACCAAGCTCCTCATAGTACAGGCGGTACTTATCACAGAATTTCGAGTGTCCCTTCTTGAAGGCGGCAGTTTTGGTCGAGGGATGCTGCGAGAGCTTACTATTTTTAGAGAATGTGTCGTGGTATTATCGTGTCTTAACTTACCCTAGCGTCAATGGCCCTGGCGCATCCTCTGTGAAAGTTGTGTAGATGGCGCAGAAACGGCTCGTTGGGTTTGAGGCCCTCCTCCAGACTCAACTGCATGATCTCGTTAATGTAGACGAAGGATTTGCTGGCACAGCCCTGCCGCAGCATGGCGCCCAAGATGGGCATATTCATTTTAATGCCAGCCACCTGCATCTGCTGCAGCAGCTCCCTGGCTTCTTCCTGTGTGCGGCAGCCCAGGGCCAAGACTCCATAGGTGACAATATCTGGCCGCAGACCCGCCGTTCGAATCATGGCAAGCACCTCGCGGGCACTCTCGTAGTCGAAGCGCATTGATCGCTTTTTGATCAGTATGTTGAAGAAGTCGATGTCCGCCTTCAGTCCTATCTTGCGGACAAAAGTCAGCAGCTGCTTCTCCGCTACGTTTGTAGGAGGGATAACCTCCAGCATGGTGGTGAATGTCTCAATATCTGGCGTGATTTTATGCTGTTTCATATGGTCCAGGAAGCCCGTGAGACCGCCAAGGAGGAGAAACCGCTCATGGGGGCGAGACACCTCTTCTAAGGCCACCAAACTGCCCAGATGAGGCCGCGGCAGCAGGAGATTCGGCAATTCCAGCTCGCTGGATGTCGTGGTCATCTCAATTTGGGCAGGCAACGATGGGGATCTTGAAGATATACTGGGAAGGTTGCCTTTATCGCTATTCTCCAGAAGAGCCGGTTTCTGTTTAGCTGCTGCAGGAGCAATCTGATCGAGGACGTCCCGCATTGCATCTAAATCTCCAAAGCTGCAGTCTCTTACACATCTGAGCATCGCATTAAAGCTGTAGTAGTCCGGGCTGATCCCACGCTGGAGCATCTTGTGCCAGGTGAGGAGAGCGTGTCTGAAGCCGTGCTCCGAGTGGCTGGCGCAGGCCTGCAGCAGGAAGTTGAATGTATCGGCATTCATGTCAAGCTGGCGCTCCATCATCTCGTCCGCCACAAGATAAGCGGTGTCCACATCCCCACATCTCCCGTAGGCCTTGATCATGGCATTGTAGTTCTTTGCGTTCGGCTCGTAGCCCTTCTCCAGCATGTTCTCCCTGAGGATCTGGGCCTTGGCCAGCCCATCGCTCAGGGAAGGTGCGTTGGCGCAGGCGTTAAAAAGAGAGGTGTAGGTACCGCCAGTTACCTGGAGGCCCCGCTGTCGCATTTTCGTATACAGGGCGAAGGCCTTGCGGGTGTATCCTGCTTTGGCGCATCCACTGATCAACAGGTTGTAAATGTACTTGTCCGGTTTGGCGCGATCCTCGCGCAACATCCTTTGTTCCAGCACGGCGATGGCATCGTTGAGGCGGTTCCCTTTCAGGTGATCCTTTATCTGGCGGGCGTATTCCACAGCCTGCAGTTTCTTTGAGTGTCGCGTAGGCTTGCTGATATAGGCCTCCTCTTCGATATCTCCAGGATCCTCAACTTGACTTTCGCCAACCTTGGCGTCGCCGAAAGTGTCCGGATCACCGAAGTTCAGAACTTTCTCAGGGGCCTTTTCTTTCGGCTTTTTCTCAGGTCTGCGTTTGAGATGTTGTTTGGATGCTTCTATCGGAAGTTCCTCCAATACTTCTTCTTGAAAGGGATTGCGATTTCTGTTTGCCTCTCGTTTTGTCTGGAGACCGGCTTCTTGATCCGTGATCCGCACGTGCAGTAGGCGATTTGGTATCCATGTCCAGGCAGCAGGAGACCCAAAGTTGCGACATATGTTATACCCTTTAAAACCACTTCTGGTTGCGTTCAATTGCATGCCACGCATGTGCGTGGCCAAGGAGCGGCTGAGCAACCGCAGAGCCATGGAATCTGCTGCAACTTTATGTTATTTTTATGTAATTAAACAATCAATTCAAACGTGCTAGCCGTGGCGGTGTAAATAAAGAAGCAGCTGGTGGGAGGTGTTGCCACCTGCTGCAAAGTGCCATTCACACCGAATCGTACGTTCGCATTACACGGGAACATTCTTCGCCATTCACTGCCACATTCCCCGTAGGTAATCTGACCTGGTTTTAGCTTAAATTAGTGAAAATTAAATAAATTAAACATGAGCATCACCGTGGACCCCCGCCGCAAGGAGAAGATCAACCGCTACAAGGCGCCCAAGAACCAGGGTCAGAGCGGCGGCGCCAACGAGGACATGATGCCGGATTACATGAACATTCTGGGCATGATATTCTCAATGTGCGGCCTGATGATGAAGGTACAAAGATTCCGCCTGCGTTTCGACTTACATATGTGTATGTAATCCTGGAATATTTCTCCCTTAGCTCAAGTGGTGCGCCTGGTTCGCGCTCTACTGTTCCTGCATTAGTTTCGCCAGTTCACGGGCCAGCGACGACGCTAAACAGGTGCTCTCTTCCTTCATGCTGAGCGTTAGTGCAGTGGTAATGTCCTACTTGCAAAATCCGGCCGCCATGACCCCGCCCTGGGCCTCCTAGCACTCCCAGCTATCCTCGTGGCAGTGATAATGCCGCTCCACTCTAGTGTAGATGAATGTGCATGCTTTATTACGATCCGAAAAGGGGATAAGGATAAAGAGACTATGAATACAGGCGGCAGACGCAATATAATCAATGAATTTTGGAGGCGTGGATGTGGAGGTAGTACAATTTAGCTACTGCGGGCTCGGGATCTCCTCGCGCTGCGACTGGGCGACTGTGAGTCAGTGTGTCAGCGCGACTGTGGCTAGGTGGTGAGCAGGTAGTAGGCAAACAGCATGAAAGCCACAATGTAGACGGTGCCGACGATCAGGACGTATTAAATCTCCCCGAAACGGCTGTGGCCCGTGGCCTGGGCGTGCTCCTGGGCCTGTACCTGGCCCACCAGCCTCACGTCACACTGCATGCAACGCAGCGTGAACTTGTCCACGTTGGTGAACTGACGCGATGACTTGGCCTCGTTAGCCAGCTGTTCCGCCTGCTGGTACACACCCAGTTCCTCTACGGGGAAGATGGTGGCGGGTGCGGCACTCTGAGCCGTCTCCATATAAAGCGGGTCGTAGTGAATGCCGTCGAACAGCAGAAAGACACGCAATCCGAAGTTTTTGTCCTCGCCGAAACGGTTGATGATTGCATTTTGGATGTCCACCACGTCAATCTCGATGCCGTAGTAGTTGGACAGAATGGCCACCTCAATGGCGCCGCCCCACGAGTCTGCCTTCTGAATCCACGAGCAGTAATCGGAATTGGACTTGCCCAGCACGGCATCATTGTAGTCCTGAGGGTTGGCGGCCACCTCCTGGGCGATGATGTGACGCATCATCTCGCTGCCCTCGTTGTCCACCTTGCCGTTGAGTACGAACCGAATGCTGGTGAACAGGCATGAGTTGTCCGCTGGCACCACCTTCTTCAAAAGAATGCCGTTGAAGTCGCCGTTCGGCCCGCTTTCCGTGGGCGCCACTGGGAGCTCCGGCTGCGGGGCAATGCCGCCAGCGGCTGCCTCCAGATGTTGCTGCTGAGCATCCTCCTCGGCCTGCAGACGTCGCGCTAGCGCCTCGTCGTCCTCCAGGGTGGCAAAGGCAGCTGGTGTGGCAGTCGCAGCGGGAGCGGCCTTCTCCTCCACAATCAGAGTCTCTCCGCTGTTGATGCCGACGGTCTTGAGGTCGCGCTGCTCCTGCTGCTGTGAGAGGTCGAGCGGTTTGGGCGGATAGCCCACCAGCACGTGCAGCTGCGGCACCTGGATTTCGGTGGCAGTGGCTATTTTCCGTTTCAGCTCACCGAGCGTCGTATTTTCGTTCAGATCGTTGACAATGAATTGACCTTTTTTCGACTTAAGTTTCACACTGAATGATCCAGTCATTGTTCCGTCGGCGGCGCTGCTCCGGTCACGTATGTATTTGGATATTTTCTATACGGGCGGGTGGCTGAGTGTGTATGTGGGCTGACTTCGAATTTTGGACTTGTTATTGCTTTTCTTTATTGCTAAGTTATATTGTCTAATTTGGTTATAAGCAACTAGAGATGTCACAAAAGTTATCGATATATCGATATTTCTCACGAAAGTATGCATATTTATATCGCGATATTTTACTTGAGAACGACGCACCACTGGTTCATGAACTTTTCTAAAGCTTTCCGACATTGTTCCATGGAAAATAACATTTTTCCGTATGCCCCCAGCTCACGGGTTCTCATATTAGGGGAAAAAAGGCGGCGGTAGAGAAATTTGAAAACGCGATTTGCCTCGCACTGTCTGGCAACACCAATGCCGAACGTTACATGAGCGAGGGGAAAATGTATCTAGTGCAAGGGTTCAGAACTTGGCTAAGAGCTTACACTGTTATTACAAACAAGCAAATATAAAGCTCTAGAAATAATTTAAAAGCGTTTAATCGATGGGTCTAAATATTTCAAAAGAAATAAATAAATGGGCATTTTTGCTCATATTTTAAATATCGATTCTAATTAAAAAATCTATTAGTTTAAACTCAATCATAAAATTTAAAAATATTATAAAATTAAATATATTCAATAAAGACTTGGAAGAGTGGGAGTACTTCATTGCTTTTAAAAATACAAATGAATAAATACTTTATCCTAAATATGTAACTTTCTTAGAGAGGATTTCTTGCATTTTGTATCCGCAGAAAACCAATTATAAAATTGTATAAATATTATAAAATTAAGCATATTCAAAAAAGACTTAGAAGAGTGGGAGTACTTATTGTTTTTAAAAATACAAATGGATAGATACTTCATCCTTAATATGTAACTTTCTTAGAGCGAATCACTTTCACTTTGTATCCCCAAACAACCAATTATTAAATTCTAAAAATATTATAAAATTAAGCATATTCAATGAAGACTTAGAAGAGGGTGAGTACTTATTGTTTTAAAAAATACAAATGGATAGATACTTCATCCTTAATATGTGACTTTCGTAGAGCGAATCACTTGCATATTGTATCCCAAAAAAAACAATTATTAAATTGTAAAAATATTATAAAATTAAACATATTCAAATGGATAAATACTTCATCCTTAATATGTAACTTTCTTAGAGCGAATCACTTGCATATTGTATCTCCAAAAAACCAATTATTAAAATGTAAAAATATTATAAAATTAAACATGTTCAATAAAGACTTGGAAGAGTGGGAGACTTCAATGCTTTTAAAAATACAAATGGATAAATACTTCATCCTTAATATGTAACTTTCTAAGAGCGAATCACTTGCATATTGTATCCCAAAAAAAAAAAATTTTTAAATTATAAAAATATTATAAAATTAAACATATTCAAAAAAGACTTAGAAGAGTGGGAGTACTTCATTGCTTTTAAAAATACAAATATGTAACTTTCCTAGAGCAAATCACTTGCATATTATATCCCCAATTATCCCCTATTATTAAATTGTTTTCCCAAACCGAATAAATAACTTTGTCGACGCCCATGCGATTTTGCGAGAGCTATTGCTATTAGCTGATCTCGGCGTTAAGGCCAATGTCAAGCCGCTAATTAATATTTAGCAGAGAGACCGCTTGCACATAATGGCCTACTCAAATAGAACCCAGAACCGAGGAAACACCTCTTAGCAAAAAGATGCGGAGAAACCCGGGGTGCGTGGGGTTGGCACGTCAACAAATTGCCCAAACATTATGCTCGAGTCCCGAACAAATGAAACCGCAAAAAGGTAGCAGAAGCGCCTAAAAAATGGACCCAGGCGCAACAGTTTGTCTGGCTTTTGTTATCGCTGTTGCTCCACATGCGTGGCGGGCCAAAATCACATTTAATAGTCCCCAACAGATTGATTGCCCGCTCCTCGCACCGCTCTGAATCACCGAATTTCCTTTCTTGTTTTTGTTTTAGTTTTAGTTTCTGTGAAAGACGAGCGGTCTGCCGGCCGAGCGTCGCAGGCGGTGGACTCGCATATAAATAGACGGGTCGGCGGGGTCTGGTGTTCAGTGCTAGCAAGTCTGTCAACGCGCAGTGCGAGATCATCGATCAAATCAGAGCCAACCGAAGCCCAGTCAACATGAAATTCTTGCTTCTGGTGCGTCTCTAGAGCCTTAAGGACTACCATACCAAGTGATTGTAACTTACCCGTTGTTCGACTTTGTTCCTTTACAGAGTGTGTTCCTCTGCCTGGCGGTGTGCTTCATGGTCACCAGTGCTGCTCCCCGCGAGGAGGCCATCCCCGAGGGCCTCGAGGGTCCTGGCAGCGATACCATCAACCCCTCCGACGACCAGTCCTTCCTGCTCAAGCTGAAGCTGCTGAAGAAGCTCCTGTTGCTGGGCTAGGCGCACACTCACATCTCCCATCCATGGATTTTTAGCTTAAAATTGTGTTTAGGTCTTAAAGAAGAGGAAAAAAAAAAACAAATTAATTAAAAATATATGTATTTGGTAACAGAAATTTACTTTTCATAAAGTTTCTTTCCTGGGTCTTTTGTTTGGAAACATGAAGAGTATTAGATTTTAAAAGAGAGCTCGAACATAAGCTAAAATATTTTATATTTCAGGCAAAATCAATAGAATTCTGACATTATTTTAGCTAAATATGAATAAGTATTTTATCAGGAAGTATGAAAAACTTACATTTAAACTGTTAAGATCTTGTTTGACAAAAGAATAATGGAGTTTTCCTTGACAAAAAAATTCTAGAAAGAACTATAATGTCGCTTCAAAACGTTTGTTTCTTAAGTCATTTGATTTTGGAAAACTCGACGGCTTAAACTAATTTACATTGCTACAGGGTCACAAATATCTCACGAACTGTAAAAATATATTTTATTTTATTACATACTGATGTCTACCATTGTTACTAAACGCAGAGTTTTTACCCTAACTAACTCTGAGGTTACCAACCAAAGCCAGGTCCCACTTCTTACAAGGATTTTCTTCGGTTATTATAAACTTATACTTGCAAACGTATTATGTACAATAATATCTTGTAATTGTAAAGGAAAGAGCATTAGAGTACAGTTCTTTTTTATTCAAAGAAAGAAATCATTGATAAAAGGCGTAATCATAAATCTGAATAACCACCTGCCATTTGTGTCACATAATTAGCACACCACAGAGTTTTTATTTAAGTTAGACAGCAAATTGGCGAATACACACTTGTAAGGAGGACCTGGCTTTTCACACTCTCTCTCCGCAAACGAGTTTCCCGCTGAGATCTAAATAAACTGAAACTCAACCCGCCGCCGAAAGTCATTAGCTCCTTTTCGGACACAGACGGAGATCCCCCGGACCGATGACATAAGAGAGCCGACTGGCATTCGCCTTTTTTTGTATGAAAATAACATTTATTTTAGTTACCATTACGTGTGCTTGTGCTTTACTCCAATGTGTGTATGTGCGTGCTGAGTGTGATTATGGTATTGTCTAGGTTTTTGTCAAAATCGAATGCTGTGGGGGAGGCAGAGTTCCCAAATGGTTGGACTAGAATCTGAGCTGAGCTGATCTCTTCGGCGGCGGAGGATGGAGGCTTGCCTCTTAGCCCAGGAGCTTCTTCAGCTTGAGCAGCTTCTTCAGCTTGAAGATGGCCTGCGGATCCTGGGGTCGCTGGACGTCATCGAAGGCCGGCTGGTAGATATTGTCCCCGATCAGGGATTCATCCACGGGGACGGCGGATACCAGGACGATGGCCAGCAGGCACACGAACAGGGTCTGTGAAAGATTAGATTAGATTAGTTTAGATTAAATTAGTTTAGATTAGATTAAGGATCAGGAATATAATCAGATTAAGGATCAGAAATATATCTTGAATTAAAAATGTACTTTAATTATTGTGAAGTATTTTGCGAGTACTATGAGGATATATTTAATAATTTATCTTAACTCAATATAGTAAATATTTAAATCTGTTTAATTATTGTTGCTACAAGGATGAATGTTCATTTTGTAATATTCTGATTTCTTGATATTGTCAGGAATATTGTTAATGTTCAATAGTAAATATATTATCATAAATATGCAGTTTTAAACAAGTGTTTTCTGCTATTCCAGATTAATAATCTTTTATTTTTTTCCAATTAATCCTTTTTCTTGATATTTAAACCAAAGACTTACCAGAGCTAGGTACTTCATGATTACTTCTTTCCGGGTGGACGTTACACTGATTAATCCAAGAAACGACTGTACATCGCTCCACCTGTGATCAGGGCCTTTTATAGCCGGACCTCGGGTGGCCATCGACGATAATGTCATATGTAAACTGCAATCTGCAATGGAGAAGTGGACAAATGAGCGATACATAAACAAAAGACCGGCGCATATATAAATAAAACGGTGAACAGAAAGAAATCAACTGAAAAACTGAAAACTGAACCTGGCCAAAAGCGGAGCCGAGGGGTAGCAGGTGGGTTCCGTGCAAATCAGGTAGTTTAAAAGCGGCGAGACCGAAATTAAAACACCGAAGCCAAGCCAAGGCGCCCTGTTTACTTGGCTTTTGGTGGCATCTTGTGTTTGCCCGGGCCAAGCCACTGAAGAAGTTGATCGCTGATTAAATAATAATCACACTGAGTAAATGAAAACAATGCTCGGATGAAGGTCACCTCGAATGCGGTCAGCAGATCGCTGTTTGTCCACAATTAGGAAGAGGATAGTGGGGCAGTCGTCATAGGAGGAAGTTTACTTACTAATTCCCCATAACTACACTTCAAGAACGCCCTCAGACCCACTCGATCAGTGGCCGAGCCAATTAAATAAATTATCACTCGAGAATGGGGCTGTATATCGCGATCCATAAATATTTGGCACTTTAAGAGCCGTCAAGCCTGAAGAGTCGACCACTGAGTCAATAAAAGTGAAGCCAACTGATGGAACCGTTTTGGGCTGGGCTCCGGCACACAAAGCCAACTGAAACTGAAACTGATACGGAGGCCAAGCTTTTCTGCCCAGTCATCGTGGAAGTAACCATTTGGATCTGTTAGAGATTTGTTAGCCCAAAAAACCGGAAACATTGCCACGCTCTAAATATGTAAATCTGCAGACTTCCAAGAATGCCAACACAATGTCATCGAGACCCATCGAATTCCGCACATTGTAATCGTAAACTAATATGTTGTTTATTGGTAACAATGTAACAGATAAGTCTGAATGGCATACCTTTGAGTTTCAAGTTTTTATGTGCTTCCCATGCCCCTGGGCCCTGCCTTTCAATTAGCTTGTAAAGGCGTGGTTTTGGCCAAGTGTGAGATGTCTCAATCTTGGTGAATTTGTTGTAGGTGGCCATAAATATAATTTCACACAGCGAACCTGATGAACGAAGATTTTATAAATGGCAGTAATTTTGAATGGAGTTTGGGGAGGATATAAATGTTGAAATATAAAAAAATAAATGTGGAAATATAAGAAATGTGTGATATAAAAAATGGAAAGTTAATTTCTGAAATATTTTATATACATTTTCTTGTAATATTAATACTTTGTATTGATCATATTAATTTGAAGTGATTGTTTGATCTTTGATCACACATCTTTCCATTACATTACAATGCTGAGCAAATAAGGCATATTTCAAATGTTTACAATGATTATAAACAATTATAATTAATATTATTAATCGTCTTTAGTTGAAGTCTGAAAGTAATCAGGGCTTTGATCAGTTCCCTCCGAACTTGGCTCTATCTTTCCCGCCTCGGCTTCATAGTTATCATCGCTTGGATCAGTAACCTCTGAACTAGGCTCCTGCTCCTGCTCCTGTTTTTCCTCTTCGGCTTCATTGGGGCTCTCCTTCTTGTCCCCTCCAGGATGTGTGTCCTCTTCGCTGCTATCGAAAACAGATGGCTCCTTGTAACCCGGTGGTCGCCTCATGGCAAACTTGATCCTGGCGGTAACCAGCTTCATGACTTCCTCGTACACTTGTATCATCTCAAAAAGCGCCATGTATCGGCCCTCGGGGAGTCGGAACGGAAACAGATTGACATCTACGGTGGCGTTCTTCACGTAGTAGAAGCCGGGCACCAAGGGACACGACACGAAGAAGGTGGAGGGCAGGAGACTTTCGCCCTGGATCTCCTTCAGGGTCATGTTGCGCACCGCATCGAGGAGCTTGCACACATCCAGGTTCTTGAAGCGGACGAGGTCGGCCTGGTCGAAGCCCCCAACCTGATCCGAGAGCTTCCGGGCGAAGATGTGCATGAGCAGTCGGCCGGGAAAGGGCCTTTCCACGGTGAAATTAAAGTTAAGAACCTCGAAGCGCTCAATGTGGTAGGCGATGTGGATGTGGTCGGGCACAAAGGACCTCGAGTAGAACCCTTCGATGTGCAGGTTTAGCTGGGAATAGTCTGAATCTGTATGGAAATTGGATCTTGAGTTGACTTAAACCACTTACGCCATCAGAATATGATAGATATGTCAAGAGAGTCAGACTTTTCAGGGGCCACATTGTCTAATGTTCAATCGAAACGAACTGCTGACATTTGGCAACTGGGAAATTGGCCTCATTACCCATCTGGTTAGTCAGGCCACGTTAACTGGGCTAATGGCTCTCGATCCTTATCGACCAATGCCCTACTCCATGAGCGCACAGGTCGTATGCGTAATGTGGGTGTATACACGGCGTATGCTTAACGAAACAAGTGCTAAGCATTAAATATCCGCTGACATTTGCCACGAGTAAATCAGGTTTACGATCAGTATTTACACGGCTCAAATCGCTGGCCGAGATGCAAGCATCGTGTATGCATGGAACATGGTAAGTACGCCTCTAACGACGCCTTTATGGAGACGATAAAGTCGGAACCCGGGCCCAGTGGCAAAGCCATCGGTCAGTGGCCAACTGATGAACTTGAACCAAAAAACCGAACAAGCGAACAACTGAAAATATGACTGGTGGAGACTGCTAAAGTTTGCCATGTAAACGGACATAAATTGTGCCGCCGAAGAGCGGGGCGAACAAAAGTCTCGGATAAATCATACCAAACGGAATATATGTATGCCAGTGGACCATAAATCTGAGCATTTTTATTGCAATTTGCCTGTTTGTACCAAAAACAAGTGCAAACAATGGCCACAATAACAGCGATGGCAAACAAATGCTGCCTTAAGCCGCAAACTACAGTGAAAGTGACGTAATGCGACGGCAGTCCCAACAACAACAGCGAGCAACAAAATGTATAAAACCATTAAAAAGCGACAACAAAGTGCGGACTGTGGAGCAGAGGAGCGGAGGAACTGAACTGGAAAAAATGTCAATGTCTTTTACAAGCCGAGGCTGCGAAGAAGCAGCGGCAGCGGCAGCTGACCAAGGGTTTATGGGGTGGTCAATAGGGGAGGCTCCTCAAGGGTTGTTGGGGTGCTGTATGCTCAATGGATAAAGGGCCAACAGCAGGCACTGCAAACGTAAACATTGTTTGCATGTGCGGCACCCTGGCGATGGCTTTGGCACGTGTTGCGACTATCGAAAGGAATGCCCGCCCAGCCCCTCAGCACACATTCTCACATAGTTTAGGGCCTTATGACTGTGCTGTCCAAAAATAAGGTATAGAATAGGTAAGGAGTTGTAGGTTACACCTAAAGTATAGAATAGGTAAAGAGTTGTAGATTATACCTAAAGTATAGAATAGGTAGAGAGTAGTAGATTATACCTAAAGTATAAAATAGGTAAAGAGTTGTAGGTTACACCTTTATTTCCATTACATTTGGGTGAGTGGCGTCACCTCTTCCAAGCAGGCGAGGGTGCGGTGAGTGAACTTAACTTAACAAAGGAGTCTTTTCGTTGCTAAAAACTACAAAATCTAAAAGGACACATGCCTGCGTAAATAGAAAGATCCTTAGTTCGAAGACCGAGATGATTATCAACGGGTTGCTGTTATCATAGACCGTAGAAACAAAACCATGGGTAAAAGCTTTCAATATAGAATAAAAACCAAGTGTTCCATATTGTCTGAATGAGTTGAAATCGTTTGTAACATTACTATCTATGTTACAAAACGATTTGAACTCATTATATTATATTAATATATACTTTCTATAATTCTAAAATTTGTGTATTCTTATGATTAACTCACTGAATACTTTATATTTTATATAATAAGAATAGGGAGATAAGCATAATAAGAAAGGCTCGATTTATAACAAGTGTATATCCCGATATCAGATCACGACTTCATCTCTAGAGGCACAGCCGCAACCAAGTGTTCCATATCGTTTGAATGAGTTGAAATCGTTTTGTAACAAGATTCGTACATTAATATATATTTTCTATAATTCTTTTAGTTATTGTACTGTCTGAATAACCTACTGAATATAATAAGAAGGGTCGTTTTCTTGGGCATTATTTATTCCGATATCGGATCACGACCTCATCTCTAGAGGCACAGCCGCAACCAAGTATTCCATATTGTAACATAGATAGTATATTAATATATATTTTCTATAATTCCTGAATTTGTGTACTGTTCTATTAACTCACTGAATACTTTTTATTCTATAAAATAAGAAGAATAAGGTATTATTTATTCCGATATAAGATCACGACTTCATCTCTAGAGGCACACCAGCAACCAAGTGTTCGATATCGTCTGAATGAGTTAAAATCGTGTTGTAACAAATACGAATCTTATCTTAATATATATATTTTCTATAGTTCTCGAATTTGTATACTGTTCTGATTAACTCACTGAATACTTTTTATTTTATGTAATAGGAATAGGGAGATATCTTGGGCATTATTTATTTCGATATCGGATCACGACCTCATCTCTAGCACAGCCGCTGTGGTTTTCGCGGAGCATAACAAAAAATTCACATGCATCGGATGTCGGCTTACATTTTATTTACTCCGCTGCTCTTCGGTTTCTTGGGCTGCGTATATTTTATGCGTCCAGCGTTGGATGTTTTTATCGCCTGCATTTACAATTCAATGTCATGCCGGGCATTGTTTTTGCCGCAATTTGTTGCTACCTCCGAGCTGAGGCTAAAACCAGAAGATAAAAGGGAAGAAGCTGCACCAGAAGATGCACAAGATCGAAGAACCGGTTGCCGCAGCCACTCCTCCATTGATATTTATGGGTAGTACACACACACATGCCACACCATGCAGGTCCCCTGTAAAGTCAAGTGTGTACCGCGACCTTGAGACCTAAACTCCAACTTCAACTTAAACTTCAACTCGGAGCTGGACCTGCAATTGCTGCTGGTCGCCCCTTATGTATTATTTATGTATCATCATCAGGTTTTATGAACCTGCCGGCCAGATAATAATTGTTATTAACCCCATACGTTGTGCAGAGCGGGAGAAGGGACGGCGGGGCGATACCATTAACAGTCTAGGCCAGATCTATCTAGATATGACTTACGTATCTGTGTAAGCGGTGGGCGCTACTTCGTCTGGGGTTTCCGCATCGTTTTCACTGAATGGTTATAAATATCAACTTAATTGAGATGAAGCTACGTGACGTTGGTAAGATTACTATCCCCATTCTGTTTAAAGATGATATTATGGGACAGGCCTCCAACACTAACGTAATTTACTTGGAACTTCCTCATTTTGGTGGGTAAAGGAGACCTTCTTATAGGAAGAAGTTGTATGAGGTATATAGGATCTTTATTTGTTTATCTAATGCCCAGTATTCTAACCGCAGGAGAATAAGCTTGGACTTGTGAGATGATGCACTTAATTTCAGACTAGAAGCTCTCAGAAGAAGGAAGTTATCAGGGGAAACTCCTTGGAAAGACCAAGTTCCATAAGATTTTACGCCAGGAGAGTTACGTATTTGCTGCCATCAGGCAACTGAATCTAGTAAATTCTTTTAAAACATTTAAGGAAGAATATTTCATATCAATTGATTAAATTTATTTTATTTATCTATTTATTATTATATTATTGCAGGGATTTTTGACAGAGATAAGCTGATATTTTTTTGGAAACTTCGAGTTCCTTCGCAAGAATAAAATATCCAATACAAGAAACTAGTTAGTATTTATGTAGCTAATGACAATAGATCAAGAATATAATAAAAATTAATCCGCTAATAGCGTAGAATTAGAACTAAGCTGGCTAGGGCCATTAAACTGAGCAATGTGAGTGCTCAGCAGTAGTTGCAGGCTAATCAGCGTTTCAATGCCCTCGAGGTGGAGTTCACACTTTATTGGCAAGCAAGCCAAGGCTCAGCGAGGGGTGCTACACAAGTTTCTCCTAGATCTAGGCAGAGCTTACCCCCTTCAGTTGGCTCAACCCCCGAGTGATGAGTGCGGAATCTGGGTTTATGTGTGTGTTTACTGCCACTGCAAACACCACTCCGGTAATGGAATTTTTCTTGTTTTCGCGCCCGGCCGATTGATTCCGGAGATCAATGCTAAGTGCTGTAATTAAAGACAAAACTCCATAGAAATCGAATGGGTTTCATGGCACTGGCATACTGGGTGTTCGGTGTTCTTTTTCTTGTTGATTTAGCGCTTGGGATTGGGATTTTTGTTTTCACGGCGCCGTACACTCCGGTGGCAGCAACTACTATATATATTGTGGCAGAGTGGATCTATGGATAAAATGCAAATTCCCGTTAATTGAATGCCAAACAAAAGAGCAGTGGCAGCCGCAGCATAGGGGGGGTGCAAAGGGGGCGCAGCGAGAGCGGGGTGTTTGAAAAATCAATTAGCAGCATAAAATGCTTTTGGGCTTTAAAGCCGTACCTGGGCTAACTGTAACCGTCTTCCTCTCTTCCTATATCTTCTCTCCCGCCCAAAGAGAGCAAGTCCCAGTTCGTGCATAGAGGAGAGGAAAGGAGGAGGAAAAACCGCAGCTGCTGCTTTAAATTTATGCCAACGCGGCATTAGGAGCATGGCTTGCGGTTAAATGGAGAGGGGTGGCCCTCCATAAAGGGGGCGAGCACAGCGGAGGGGGATTGTTCAGCCATATTGGCTAGGTATTGGTAACACACATAGTAGCCAAAAATGAAACCTACATTTTAGAAAATCAAAATCAAAATGCAATTTATACAAAATTCTAAAAATAAAGTTTCTTAAATCAGTTACTCAATTTATTATTAAATTATTAAAAAATTAAGTAATTTAAAAGCATATTACACTATATCTTCTTTTTTTAATTTATTTTTAAGCTTATTTTCTAAATAAAAGTAATTTCGTGTAAGAGAAAACCTATACAATTTTTCCCTCAACAATATACACTTGAGTGAAAAATAGGGATTTTATTTCAGTAATAAACAGTTAAAGTAAATTATATTACATACATAATTTAGTATATTTAATGCATTAATAAGTTTTCGTTTTAAAAATAGTTAAAGTTGTTTGAAACATTTTTGTAGGAAAAATATGCAAAATATGCAGTTCTAACTCTTATAAAGAAAGTATTACAATGTTAATCCTTTATTTTTTTTGAGTGCACATGTGTGTAGCGGAATGCAAAAAATCAAGGCTTTAGTTTCGGCGGTCGCCACGAAAAATGGCGGAGCGCTTTATGAATATTTATAACACAATGGAGCATGAAAAAGTTCGTTGTGTGGAAGGGAGGGGGGGTGACCCAGGGGGGTGGCCTGCACACATGAAAGAAAGTAAGCGCTGAGGTTTAAGGGTCTGTTATCGATACCAACGGCCGATTGGCAGGGATGCGGCTTAATGGGAGCATCGAAAAGGAAACCGAAGAGATATTTTGCAATTTAGGAAAAAATTCCTTAAAAATATATAGTTACAAGCTAACACACACTTCTTTTTTACTAACAATTAGCATCAAGGTAAGTTTTTAATAATTTCTTCTTGCAGAACTTAGATGAATACCATTAACACTTTCCCCTAATTTAATTTATATCCAGACAACACCCCTGGTTTCTTGCAGCTTAGCCCAAAAACCCAAGCGACTCACAATGCAAATGAGAATGCCAAGACCCGACCCCACCCGACTCCACTTCCTGTGCATTCCACTTCCTCGCATTTAGATTGGCAATAAATTAATACTTGAACATGGAAGTTGCGCCATTAGAAGGGATGTGACACACATTTGGGAAATATTTAATTTGGCTAAAATGCCAATCGAAGGGGAGACTCCAGACTCCAGACTCCGACGCAACCCGCTCAGAGTCCCTTGCCATTTCCATATCAACTGTGCATATTGCGCATACGCAGTGTGGGCGGCGACAATAATAACAGAGCTCTTTGGAGGAAGTTTACAGCAAAAGTTTAAATTAAAAATTGTTGAAAAATCAACCCGTAAAAAGGGGAGTGGCAAAACCTATTCAAATAATGATTGCCGAGAAGAGGGGATCAAAACGGGGGAATCCCCGACTGTGAGCACGTGCTGGCGCCATCTAGCGGTCGCTGCATGCAAATTGCCAAATCAGTGCGTGACTCGTAAAATTTCAACAAAAAATCCGCGAACAAAAAAGCCAAAGCAAACTGTTAGTTATGACAAAGCCAAGTTAACTAGCGGTTATTTGGTTTCTTTTTTTTTTGGGAAATGTTTAACTGGCACGCACGTGTAACGCGCCCCACAATGGTCGGTGGATGTAGTGAAGAGAGGTGGCCCAATCTTCAAGCGCCACTCAATTACCGAGTTTACAGAATGCCCCGGCTAATGGTCAGCCCATTTGCCATGCTCCCGCCCCGAACTCACTCATGAGTTGCTCGCTTAATGGCCCTCCAGCAACTCTTTTCTTCCCCGCTCTGTATTCTCCGCTACCTTTTTTGCCGCCAATTTGAGCAGCAACTGTCAAAGTCAAAGACTAACAAGAGACCATGTAGTATAGTCACAGTCATATACAGTTTAGTGTGTCCATTCATGGCAGCCCTCCGCCCCATATTTTACATTCAGCTCACCCCAAAGGAACTTTACAACGCTTGACTGCGCTTGTCCACTTTGCCATTTTTGTAGCTCAACATCGAAGATGCCTTTTAAATGATATTTTTCAGACACTGAGGGAAATTCTACTTCAGAGCATATATTATGTTGTTATGGTAAGAATTAAAAAATTAAAGATGGAAATCTGGGCAATCAGAACACTAAAAGCATTCAATTAAGAGAACTAAGTAAACGCTTAAGATTTTTTATCAATCAATTTCTTATAATAGTATAAATAGGAGTTAGTTAGTCAGCTGGAATAATAATATGTCTAAGTTATAAATACTTATAATCTAGCTAAGTTATGATACTTAGAAAACTAAGCAGTCTTTAGCAAAACTAAATTATATACAATGCAATATTCAACGCACTTTTATACTCTTGCTAGGTATTATAATTTTAGTCCTAAGTTGGCAAGGTCGTGAAGGAGTCATTTCCAACCCTTTATATTCTTGATCAGCATTAGCAGCCGAATCGATTTAGCCGTATCCGTTACTAGGCAAACTAAACTCTCAGTTTTAGAGCTATCCGAGCAGAATAATACTTTGCAGACAGTCTACTTTCTATGGCATAATTAAATACATAGCTGTCATAGGAACGATCCAAAAATAAATAAAAATAAATTGAATATAATATATATATAAGCTTTCCGAAGCTAGCTTCCTTTCTAGTTTTAACATAATTTAATTTCTGTAGAAACACTTGACATGGAATAAGATCCCATCTTCCCACCTTAGCTTATCTACCTTATATCCAACCTATACTTGAATATTTGCTGATTTCCATTCAGGAATTTTCTTCGGTGCTGGCATTCTGTAAACATTTCTCCAGCAAGTCAAACTCTGTATGTATCTTGAATCTATATTTCAAGTGCAGAAAGTGGGCCAAACTAACACTGCCATCGACTCCCTTCGGTGCAAGTGTCAAAACTTTCTGGTCAGTTCATGGAGATTATTGGTTGGCTGGTCCTGGTCAAGTCCTGGAACGGCCCGAGGAGTCGAGGGGATCGGCAAAGGGTTTCCATAAAACCTAATCGATTCGGGCACTTTACAACATGTTTATCTCAAGTATTTGGCCAACAGAAAAATATCTATCAATTGCTGGCAAAGCAAACAAAGGGGGAGGTCGCAGTACAGAAGGGAATAACAAATGGCAGTGGCCCAAAGTGGGGGATTTACAAGGAAAATATTATGGGAATGGAAAGCGACTTAAGCAGTTTAAGCACCTCATTTGTTGATAGGAATCTTTTATTAGGTTAAGTGCAGATTATTTTCAATTGACGGCTGTCAAAGGGATTTAGCCAGTGAATTGGAGCGAAAATATCAATAGACTTAATCCAATTCGATAGATTGAGGTCATTTAGTTGCAAGTTGAGTGCATTGTCTTTAGATTGCTTTCTAATTATATATCATTATGAGGAAGGAAACAGTGTCAGAACTTGCAGAATTATTTATTATTAAAAAACGTTGTACTGTTTTTTTAAGCAAATATTCCTGATGCAACTCTCCAAATCTCTCCGGATCCTTCAGCCCATTTCATCTGCCCCAGCTGAACATTTTAGCATTTAAAATTTACGTCAAATTAGCGAGCGCCTCAATGACAAATGCGCGGGCAATAGAAAGGCCGCGAAGAATGCAATTTTTACAAGCCAGGCCCGAGTAGAGCAAACCAACTTCCTTCCGGGAAACCACTTCAGAGCCCCATCCCCAGCACCGCCCCCACAAAGCACCCCTTGCCGCAGGGCAACGGAAATTAGTTCAACGGCACTCACAGCGGCGGCAGTTAAACGTCGCCTAGGACTGGAGTGCAAGCAACTCATCCTGGGATCTCTTAGGGATGGGGAACATTTCTCAGCTAAGCGATAATATTCTGAGCTATCGGTAAAAGCCGATCTAAAAATAAGAATCAAATATATCGTATATATATATATATAATTCATAATATATTGTATTGAAACTATTGAAGCTGTGAAGCCAAAGACGATATTTAAAAAATATTTCTATGTCTTGATTAATAATTATTAAGGAGCTCCTGAATATGGTTTTGAAATAATCTAACCGATAATATTCTGAGGTATCGGTAAAAGCCGATCTAAAAATAAGAATAAAATATATCGAGTTCTTTAGAGCTATGTTTGTATAATTATAATGCATTATATATTGTATTGATACTATTGAAGCTGTGAAGCCAAAGTCGATACTTCAAAAATAATGTTATGTTTCGTTTAATACTTTTTAATGAGCTCCTGATATGGTTCTGAAATATTCTAAACGATAATATTCAGAGCTATCGGTAAAAGCCTAGCTAAAACTAAGAATAAAATATATCGAATTCTTTAGAGCTATGCTAGTATAATTCTAGTTCATCATACATTGTTGTAATTATTGAAGCTGTGAAGTCTGAGTTGATACTTAGAAATAATATTATGTTTCTCTTAATAATTTTTTAGGAGGTCCTGATATGGTTCTTAAATAATCTGACCAATAATATTCTGAAGTATCGATAAAAGCATATCTAAAAATAAGAATCAAATATATCGAATTCTTTAGAGCTATGCTTGTATAATTATAATTCATCATATATTGTATTGAAACTATTGAAGCTGTGAAGTCTGAGTCGATACTTAGAAATAATTTTATGTTTAGCTTAATAATGTCTTAGGATCTCCTGATATGGTTCTAAAAAAATCGTTAAATTAAATATAAAAATAAATTTATTGTAAGTATTTTCTGTGGTTTAAAAACCAAGCCTATTATTTCTTGTTTAAATATTTTTTAAACTTCAAAATACAAAAGATCTAAATTCTCTTTTTGATGATTTATAAATTATATTGATAAGCTTAAATGAATGCTAACCGATGACTCTTCTTGATAAATAGCGATCGTCTGGACATTTTAGACTGATAAATCAAATAAAAATGTTCTTGGCTGGTAACATCGCTAGGATCTCTGTAGGATGCCCCATCTCCTGGCCTAAACTGCAGACACTTGTTTTTTATAGCTGCAAGGCGGCGGTGGCGTGGGAGGCGCGCGGACATTTGAAGATGATGTAGTGCGGACATAAACATAAATAATGGCAATGCGCAGTTATTACTTTTCTTGGTCTTGGTCTTGGTCTTGGTCTGGGTCTTGGTCCTGGTTCTTCTCGACGTCCTTGGGCTGTGATGCTTACATAAAAATTAAATGTAAGTACAAGGGGGGACGGAGGATGGAGGATGAGAAACGGGCAGGCAGGCTTCTATGCTACGCTTTTAATTGCATTCTGACTGCCGCATCAAATGGCAACCGCTGTCCTAATGGGTTAATTGGGCTTAAGGCAGGAATCCGGCGTCCTTCGAGCCGTGCTCCTTGCAGCCTGCAGCTCCGCCTCGTGATTTATCTGCGCTGGCAAATTGACAAACGATTCGCGCTTAATGGAAAAGTTACTCATACGCCATGGATTACGGCGCAGCGCATTATTAATATTCATTTCAGTGCGCATAATTTGCACATACATCAGCGGAGGCAGTGGGTCCAGGGACATGGGAGCAATAAAAGAAAGAAATTCCCATGATTTGGCAAAAGTTGCCCACGATCTTCGCCAGCGGAGAATGCAGATTGCATGTCCTGGCAACAGGATGCCTGCGCCCCAGTCATGCATTAACAACAGCCCCATTCCCATCCCCTCCAGCAATCCTTGCAAAGAGCCCCAGCCGAAAACATAAACAATAAACAGAGAGACTGGCAGGGAGCGAGCCGGGCCAGGAGTAACGCACTCCGCTAATGCACCAAAAACTGCATCCACTTCTCCTGGCCATCTCCCTCCCCCGCCCCCGCAACTGGGGTTACTTAACCATATTTCTCATTGTTGTTGAGACGTTGCAGGTGTTTGCTGAAGCATATCAAAAATATATATGCGACTACGAGGACGACTTTGGCCAGGGCCCCAAGACGCTGCCTGGATGTGGTGGCTTTTCGGTTGAGCCAAGGCAACTGGCTGTCTGGGGACGACGGAGGTGCCTCCAAAGTCGGGATCCAGTTCGGATCGGGTACAAAATTAAGACCATGAAGATTAATGTGCTAATAAATGGGAATACTTTGAGTACATTAAGATGTAATGACTTTAAGTAGTAACTAAAATTATTTCAGATTACCCCAACTTCCAGAATTATACAATTTCTATGGGTAACTTCTAGAAAAAACTCTACAATAAAACAAACAAGCATAAAATGTATAGCTAGCTAACTATAACTACCTTGACTGCAAATCATCATAGAAAATCTAATAATAAAGCCTTAAAAGTATATAGAAAATATTCAAAAATCTATAACTATTTTATTTGAATGCAAATCAACATTAAAAATCTAACAATAAAACCTTAAAAGTATATAAAAAATATTAAAAAATCTATAACTAATTTATTTGAATGCAAATCAACATAAAAAATCTAATAATAAAGCCTTAAAAGTATATAGAAATATATTTTAAAAATGTAGAAACATAGTAACGCTTATGTTTCTACATTTTTTGAATATTTTTTATATACTTTTAAGGTTTTATTGTTAGATTTTCTATGTTATCTCTATCTCTAACTTTTTTCCTTGTCTTAATAATTATCTAGTAATACAATACTTTCCATATAACAAACTAAGAAAATTACCCTACTGTTTAAAGAAATTGGTGTACTAGAAATCTAATAAATATTTTTAATATTTAATATATTATTATAATATTTATTAACAACTACTAAAGCGAACTAGTTCCGACTAACTGGCGCTGCTTATCCCCGCCGAGAACTGCTGGCTGCCTGAAAGTAGGCAACACTCCGTGGCATTTGCCATATGCGGCAGAAGAAAGCCCGTCTGCTGCATGCCCCCGCATTCTCCGCGCTCCCCGCTCCTCCCTCCGCTGCTTGGCTGACTTGCCTTAATTATGAGTTACTTTTGTGCAGGCATTTTCTTAGTTGCTCCTACCTGGCAGCCGCCCCTCCCTGCCGCCCTTCACGCTCCTCTGCCCCCTTTGTTGTCCCGCGTGTGCGTTGTTTACTTTTTTGTGCAGCTTAAATCAACTGAGGCGGCAGGAGGGGGAGGGGGAGGCGGGCAATTGCTTGGGCTGTGTGTTTGTCCTGGGGCCACAATGCTGCTGCAGAGGGGGGTTGGGTCGGGGGGGGAGAGTCTTCTACAACAAAGCAGACGAGAGTCGCTGGCGGCACTTGGCGCAGCGGCAGCGGCAGCGGCAGCAGCAGGTGCAGGTGAAATGGGAGAGCGGGGGGAGAGCAGACCCCAGTCTGCGGTTGGGTCACCTGGAGAAGGGGCCTGCTTCCAGGGGGTGTCAGGGGGTGTCAGCTGCTTATGCTGTGTAATTCCGCGTAAAATGCTCAAAGGGACAACCCGTTAGGCTGCCTTGAACCGCAGCGCAGCGCAGCGCCTCCACCTGCATGACACCTGCCATTGTTCGCAAAAAGTAGACAATGGGGACGGCCGCAAGGCGCTGCGGCTCCTGCTCCTGCTCCTGCGGGAGGCACAATGAGTAGGCCTCGCCTAGATCCATAATAAATTTAAAGGCCCTGCCTAGCCCTGATATATATCCCAGCTGCCAAAAATGAACCCCAAAAGTGTCGGCATTGCAAACAGAAGTGACCTACTTAGCAGGAAGAAACTTAGAGGAAGAAACAACCCATCTAGAAACCACAACTTATCAATTATAAGTCACTAAACATACGAACACCAAACTCATCTCTTTGTTTGTTAAAGTGCATTCTCAAAAGTAAAAGTATATAAAGCAAAACTGAAATATTTGCTTGATATATTTAAACATTTCTAAGAGAACAACAGTTTAATCAACTCAAAGTAAATATAAATAAAATATAATATAAATTCAAATGCAAAGAGATATAAATTTAAATGCAAAGAGACTTTAATTGAATTTGTTTACAAGGGGAAACTTTTATATGATGATTTAACTATTAGGTAGATTTTAAACATATTTAATAGCTAAAAATATTAAATATGTTACTTCTTTTGCTTATATGTTGGTTAAATTTTAAGCACTTGAATCTTAATTTTTTAAACCTATTTTTCTTAGCTCTTTTGGAATTATGTTTTAATAAAATCAAACAGCGAACAGAAATACATCAAATTATCTCTTTGTTTGTTAAAGTGCATTCCCAAAAGTAAAAATATATAAAGCTAAACTTAAGTATTTGTATGGAATATTTAAATATTTCTAAGAGAACAACAGTTTAAACACCTCAAAGTAAATAATATAAATTCAAATGGCTAAAAATGCAAATAGACTTTAATTGAATTGGCTTACAAGAGGAAACTTGCATGTACAAGATATAATTAATAGGTAGTTAGAGTAGATTTTAGACATTAGTTATTAAATATTAAATAGGTTACTTCTTTTGCTTGTAAGTAAGTTACGTTTTAAGCACTTGGAACTTCAGTATTAAAACCTTTTTTCTTAGCTCTTTAAAAGTTGTGTTTTAATAAAATTAAATAGTGAAAAGAAATATATGAAATTGTCACACTTAAAGTGCAGTTGGTAAGTGTAATAACTATTAATTAAATTGCTCATTTATGGCCGCAATAATGCAGTTGAAGGTTGATGGAGCAACAAAACGCATTTAGTAGTTTCCCAAATGAACTGTATGAAATAATTCAAATTTAGCTAACTAAATAAAGGGAGAGGTGACGCCGGCGCGCACAACTGGCAACCATTTTCCCTCTAAATAACTCACTTTTAGTTAATTTCCAGTTTCCTTTGTAAGTGTTCCAAATTCAATTTAGTTTTATGTGCCAACGGAGCGGTAGAGGAGCTGGCCTTCGGTGGGGTGACTCCACACTCGGGTAATGCAACAGGAAATCAGTGTGCCACGCCCACTGCCTGGCACCCCCATCCGCCTCCGCCTCCGCCTCCGTCCCTTGATTTCCACATGCGGCACGTTTTGCCATTGCACATTTTGCGTTGAATAAACTTTGCCGGCAGTTGCGGCGAAAATGGAGGAAGAGCGACCGAAAAGTCAAAATAAGTCAAGCTGGAAATATTCGCCGTTCGTCGTTCGTCGTTCGCCTTTCCATTTTCCTTTTCCATTTTCCTCGCATTTCCTCGGTGAAAAGCGGAGAACAGGAACAACTCCGGAGGCCATTCTGTTATTACAGTTGCTGCAATTTCAGCGTCGACGTTTTGCTGCTTTAGCAACAATTACAAGAGTCGGCCCAGAAGGAGAACCAGTCAGTCGGGAGAAGGACGTCGCAAGGATACTCGTACTCCTTTTGCAGGCAAGAAAAATAGAGGCACCCTGTTGCACGTTGCCCGGGAAGGCAGCAGGTCGGCGGGGGGGGAAAGTTCGGTAGCCGGGTCGCCGACTTGCCGCCACTCAAGTGAAGCAACAGTCCGCAATCACAACATGCCAGTCCACGCACACAAGTACAAGCACCAGCAGACAGAGGAGAGCACACACACACACACAGATAGCAGATACACTGAGGGAAAACTACTAGAGATCCTCTTCCAAAATCCTTATTTCCTTGAACCAGATATCTTATAAAATACTAGGATATCTCAGCTTTGATTCAAACAATTTAATTAAATTGTAACTCGTTTCTTTTGTAACTACCTGTAATATGTACAATTTCGGTGATATATATATATTTATATTATTGTTTAAAATATATAAATAAATATAAATATAAATATTTAATGTATTCTACTTGCTTAAGTAAATATCTTTCTGTTTAAATAAAAATCAAAGCTCAAATACCTTTTAATATCATCTAAGTATGAAATGTATTTTAATATCATAATTTACGTATAAATTCTTTGCTTTAATTTATAACCTACAGCTCGTCACAGCTAAAACCTGTCAGTGTGCGGCACACACAGTTAAACAGACACACAGCACACACTGCACACACCACGCACATGGACACACTTCACCCACATTTGTCTTCCGGCCATGACAGCGTCAGTAAATTGAAAATGGCGGCCAAATGCACAGCGAAGGCAAGCGGCAAAGTTTACGAGCGGCGGTAACGTGAGGCGCTGCCACGCCCCTCTCAGTCCTGGCCGCCCAGCAGGACCTCCCTGTCACTCCCTGACTGGGACTTCGGACTGGGAATATCAACAGGGCAACCTTCAGACGGCTAACAGTTTTCCAATTCCCGCTGCACGCAGCATCTCATTGCTGGCCAAGAGCGATGCGACGCGCTGCCATGGCTATCTGAGGGAGAAGCGGGGAGGGAGATGCAGATGCACATCCTCCGCCCATGGCCGTGTCATGTGGATGAGAGGGGAGCGGATCCTTGCTGGCCATACATGGTAAGCAGCCAGCGGTGGGCACTTTCTGGCGGGGACTAATACCAATTGTGGGTCTGATTCGGGATTGGTTTTGATTATTTTTAGATCTTATTCCTGGATAAATAATCTACAGCTTGTAGGATTTATATATAGATATATGGTTATAGATGTACTAGTTATAGATGTACTAGTTATAGATGTACTAGTTATAGATGTACTAGCTATAGATGTACTAGTTATAGATGTACTAGTCATAGATGTACTAGTCATAGATGTACTAGTTATAGATGTACTAGTTATAGATGTACTAGTTATGATGTACTAGTTATAGATGTACTAGTTATAGATGTACTAGTTATAGGTGTACTAGTTATAGATGTACTAGTTATAGATGTACTAGTTATAGATGTACTAGTTATAAATGTACTAGTTAGAGATGGACTAGTTATAGATGTAGTCGTTATAGATGTACTAGTTATAGATGTACTAGTTATAGATGTACTAGTTATAGATGTACTAGTTATAGATGTACTAGTTCTAAAAGTACTAGTTATAAATGTACTAGTTATAGATGGACTATTTATAGATGTACTAGTTATTGATGTACTACTTATAGATATAATAGTTATAGATGTAACCAAGTTATAGATGTACTAATTATAGATGTACTACTTATAGATATACTAGTTGTAGATGTACCTAGTTATAGATGTACTAGTTATAGATGTACTAGTTATAGATGTACTACTTCAGAACTCGTTCTATGTAGAGGGTCATCTCTATAGTTTCCCCATCTGGCTGGAATGTTTGCCCTGCCTATCCTCTGGCCAGTCCCTAGAGTTTGGCCGTTGCATCCACTTCTCCATCCTTTCCCGGTTAATTGTATGCGACTCCACTTCCACTTCCAGCTCCACTTCCACTTCCGCGTCCACTCCGCGCCCAAACTCACGACTGCCAGCTGCCAACGGGCGGCAGTTGACATTGATCAGCTCTGACCTTACCGGGTCGTGGGTCCTCGGAAGAGGAGCGACAGCCAGCTGCTGGTCGGTTAATGCGCTTAAGGCGAGACACAAGGACACAAGGACACAGGCGGCTCCTGCTCATCATTATGCAGATGGAAACACGGAAATTTCCTCAAGGCCTGCAAATGGAATGTGAAAAGCGCGCCTACGACAAACGTCTAAAGTGCACAGGGAACAAAGTGTATAGTAATACTAAGATAATTTGATAAATAGTTACATACCAGATGAATCCCTTAAATTCAACTTGAATGAGAACTTAAAACATGTATTAAGGAATCAATGCCTGAGGCAGTTAGTTACTCCATTTACTCATAATATGTATGGTTTTTAAGCAAAACACTCCAACTAGCTCTTAGACAGGAAATGCCAATTAGAGCACCAAGCAGCCACTTCATACTCCAAACTCGTATCGAATTTCGCCGAGTGTGGGTAGTTTTGGTTGGGAAATGCATGGTAATGAGTGGTGGGGTTGTTACCCCACTTTTCCTGCGGCCCGGAGTAATTGCGGAAAATGAATTAAAGGCAATTTGCGGCGGAAGAGCGAGTGGAAGGAGGAAGATGCTGGGAAGCCGTAGAAGATGAGAGCACAACAACCAACAACCAACAACCAACAACCAACAACGAACAACGAGATGCCGAGTGAAGGCAAACAACGTAAGCTGCTGCATAGGGAGGAGCCTTGCCGGTTGCCATGATGATGAGGCAATGTTCCCGGAAGCTGGCAAGCAGCAACACCAACCCATCGCCCGGAAACAGGATGAATCCTTGGGCGGAGGAGCAGGAGCAGGAGCAGCATGTAAATGCGAGCAGAGTGGGAGTGTGGGAGTGTGTGTTGAAATTGCATTTAAAAAGCTAAAAGAAAAGCGGATGCAACAATTTACCATTGTGCAACTGTCAGGCAAGCAGGGTCCCCTCTCCCTGATTTTCACCTGCTTTCCTCCCCACTCACCGCTCCCCACCTGTCGGCATCTGTCTTCATGACTTTCCTCAGGCAATTTAAGCGAATTTCGAAGTCACTCGAGGAGCGCCGACTTAATGGGCTCTGGAACTGAAAGGGGGGGAAAACCGATGCAATAACTATTTATGTACGCCAGATATATGTTTCTCTGAGAAGGGAGGGAAACCCAAATAGTAGTAGTTTCCCAAAACGTTTGGGAAGTCTATGTCAGAAGTATAAGAAGGGGATATATCAGGAAATAAGATGAAAGAGCTCCAAAGTGTTATTAATGGTGACTTTGTCTTGTGTTTTAATGGGATCTTATGGTTATGTCAAGGATTAACTTAACTTAACTTAATACCTTTTAAGAGAAACTTAATAGCTTAAGTTAACTTAACCTAATAACTTAATATATAAGAAATAAGACGAAAGAGCTCCAAAGAGTTATTAATGGTGACTTTCTTTTATGATTATGTCAAGAACTGGGAATACTTTTTAAGGGGAACTTAATAGCTTAAGTTAACTAAACTTAATAACTTATTAATTATTATAAATTATATTACTTATTTAATAAAATAAATAAGAAATAAGACGAAAGAACTCCAGTATTGTTAATGGTCACTTTGTCTTATGATTATGTCAAGAACTTGAAATACTTTTTAAGGGGAACTTAATAGCTTAACATAACTTAACTTAATAATTTAATAGATATATATTTCTATATTAATCCGGCAGTATTTAAAGTAATTGTACTATTGTTTAAAGTTCAAAATCCTTCGCTTTTTTTTTAAACATTTTTAGTTGGCGTGAAAAAACCTGTTTAATAGGATCTTATGATTATGTCAAGAGTTGGAATACTTTTTAAGGGGAACTTAAAAACTTAACTTAACTTAACTGACTAACTTAATAGATATATTCTTCTATATTAATCTGACAGTATTTAAAATAACTAGACTATTGTTTAAAGTTCCCATTCCTTCGCTTTTTTAAAAACATTTTTTAGGTGGCGTGAAAAAACTTGTACTGAACACTAATTTGATTTTAATTTGTTTACTATGCCGTGTTGTTATGTGCGTTTTGTTTGTTGTTCCGTGTTTAATTAAAAATGCATTTGTGCGGCTGCCCGGGGGACCTGGGGGGAGTAGATAGGGCCACACTTCATTATGGCAGTTGCAGCGGAGCTCTATAAATTACGGCAAAAAATAACTCAATTGCAAAAAACGCCGATGCTTGACTGGACCCCTGGAAACCGTAATGGAAAACATGCGCTTTCCGTTTCCGCTTTGCCAGTTGATTTTTGCCAAACAGCACACAGACACAAACAAACTTTCCACTTCCGCTTCGATTGAGCATTAAATGTGTATAAATTTCGGCTAAAATAAAGCCGGCCAACAAAACCTATTAATGTCTAACACAGACACGCCGATAACGAGTGCACAGGCAGACACAGACACAGACACACAGCTACAATGGCAAGTCGAATGCAAATAAACAGTAAATTTGCATAATCAATTTGTTTATTGATTCGTATAGTCGAACTATTTTAATTACGTTTGCGCCCAGCCGCGTGTCGGTGGCTGGATTCGGGGCCAAAGGAGCAAAAGGACCCTCGAAATAAAAGAACCAATCAGAAATCGACAGGGAAATCATTTCTGACCCTTTTTTTTCGCGGAATTTATATTTGCCAAATGTTTATCAATACTTTCTGACTTTTGATAAATAAAAAAATCAACAGATTCTAAAAAATATGTAGCCCTGCCAAGAAATACCCTAATATAGAATTAAAACACTTTTAACAAGCGTTAAAATATAAAATAGGTGACCCATTTTTGCTTCTAATCGATTGCTGTTAAGTGTTTATGCTTCAGATTAATTTATTAAATTTTTTACAATTTATTAAACTCAATTTTGCAGGGAATATAACAACAACAATTAGCCATATCCGGTGGAGCTGATATCTGCTTCCGCATATAAAAAGCGTGCAATACATTCTGGCATTCGCATAAATTGCGTTTTAATGGACACCGGAGCAAATGGGAATTGGCCGGGTTCGAGGGTTCGAGGGCTCGCTCCGTGTTCGGCGGCTCTTTATGGCTGGATAAACGCTTAAAATGCTAAAAGCCAATTATTTAACAAGTTTTTTGCCAGCACGCACAGTTAAAAAGCAGTAACCGAAACGGCTGCCGATGAAGCGAAAGAATTACAAATCCAGGAAGAGTAAACGAAAACAGAGAGTTGCCATTGAAAGTAAAGGAAGTTGTAGCCCCCTAAATGAGTCTCCCTATTAATTAGGGATTTATTCCATAAGGAAGATCGATTTCTCTATATATTGAAGTTGCCCTTAAGAGGCTGCGTTATGGCTGTGTCATGGTCACGGATCCAGGAAAATTAAATGAAAACAGAGAGTTCCCTTTGAAAGTAAAGGAAATTGTATTAAATATATAAACAGAAATGAATTCCTGGTCCCCCTAAATGAGTCTCCCCTATTAATTAGGGATTTATTCAATAAGGAAAATCGATTTCTCTATATATTGAAGTTGGTTTTGCCCTTAAGAGTCTGTGTCGTGGCTTTCCAGTATAATCCAGGAAAAGTAAACGAATCCAGAATCCAGAAAGTAAAACATAGAGTTCCCATTGAAACTATAGTAAATTGTATTAAATATACAAACAGAAATATTTAGCTGTGAATTCCTGGTGTTCTAAATGAGTCTTCCCTATTAATTAGGGATTTATTCAATAAGAAAGATCGATTTCTCTATATATTGAAGTTGCCCTGTGTAAACCTGTGTAGTGGCTTTCCAGCAGTATCCAGTTTTCAATATATTTCAGGAAAAGAAAATGAAACCAGAGAGTTCCCATCGAAAGTAAAGGGAATTATATTCCCTTAATGAGTCTCCCTAATAATTGGGGACTTATTTAATAAGGAAGATCGATTCCCTATATATATTAAAGTTGGTGTTGCCCTTAAGAGTCTGTATCGTGGCTTTCCAGTATAATCCAGGAGAAGTAAACGAAAACAGAGAGTTCTCATTGAAAGTAAAGGAAATTGAATTAAATATATAAACAGAAATATTTAGTGGTGGATTCCTGGTCCCCCTAAATGAGTCTCCTCTATTAATCAGGGTTTTATTTAATAAAGAAGATCGATATATCTATATATTGAAGATGGTGTTAAGAGTCTGGAACTTGGCTATTCAGCAGTGTCCTTCCGGCTGTCATCGCTGAGAGGAAACTCCATCAGCATCATCGTCAAGTCACAGCCCCAATGACAGACGGGACACTTGTCTCGGACCAGGAACCAGAGACCAGAGACCAGTGGCCGGAGTGGCGGCAGCAGGACTAATGTCCTGCAGCCTAAGCACTCACCTCGTGTCAGGGACACGCTCTCCGCTCCGAGGACCGCCAGTGGACCAGAGGAGCACTTGCAGCGGACAGTTCCGAGTTGGCAGTCAATCAAGGGAGGCGTTAAAATTTGTTTCTCCTTTTTTTTTTTTGGGTTGGCCGGAAAATTCGTTAAGTGGCTACGGGTGGGGCAAGGGACACGGTTTCGGATGCGGATGCGGACACTGGGACCTCGGGACAGAGTGTCAACCGCAGGGAAAAGTGCAGTGGCAAGTGTTCCCGAACATGAAAAGTTTTCCGCTGCGGCTGCGGTTCGCTATTCGCTATTCGCTGATTAAATGAAATGAAAAGTTGGCGCGTCCGCAGAGTAATTGGAATTAGCCAGGACCTAGAGTCCTGGCAGCTGCGAAAGCCATCATAAATTGTATGTGCGAGTCGAAACAAAGACTCGGCCAAGGAGGCGATAATTGAATCACTGTGAATGATGCCATATAAATCTCAGTGCTGCCGAATCTCCCTCAACTTTCTGGCAGAGAGTGCATCGTGGTGGCACTTGAAAAACTTTGATTAAAATCCTTTTGAAGTGCAAACAAATAGCGCGGGACAAAAGTATCTGCATCTAGGAGGGCGGTGGTGGGTACGGGGGCGTAAGGAGATTTAGCCCGAGACGAGAGTCAATGTGTGTCCGCACTTTTTGGAGGCTAAGCCGGGAGCACACGAACTCCAGCATTTGCATTTGGCCCGCTTCTCCTTCGACACTCAGCTGGGGGACAGGAGTGGAGGGTATATGCGACTTGGGGCTCGTCTTCCTAACACTATTAATATATTTATATATAATTTTAATTTAATCTATAATGTTTATATATAATCTATAATTTGCTGAAGAGCAAGAACCAATCCAAAGTACACAAGGGGCTTCCTAGGACTCTACTAGCTGGCGAGGTTCTAGAATTCCAGAAAGGATTGAGCTGAAAGCCGTCAGCAAGGATCAGGAAGAATTATATGTAGAAGCTCAAGGCTTCCCTTTGAACAAGTTTTGTGTGTGTTTTAAATAGTTTAATAGTTTAAATGTATATATAATGTAGAGTTAGTACAAGTATATATAATTTGTGACAATCTTGCAGGCTTTTTAGCTTATTTACTTTAATTATTTAAAGTTTCTTGTATATATATATATATAATATGTATATATAATAGAGTTATTCCCAGGTATATGTAATTTGTGACAATCTTGCAACCTTTTTAGCTTATTTACTTTAATTATTTAAAGTGTCTTGTGTGTTTTGAATAGTTTCATGGTTTAAATGTATATATAACGTAGAGTTATTCCCAAGTATATATAATTTGTGACAATCTTGCAGCCTTTTTAGCTTATTTACTTTAATTATTTAAAGTTTCTTGTATATATATATATATATATAATATGTATATATAATTCCCAAGTATATATATTATTCCCAAGTATATGTAATTTGTGACAATCTTGCAGCCTTTTTAGCTTGTTTACTTTAATTATTTAAAGTTTCTTGTGTGTTTTTAATAGTTTAATAGTTTAAATGTATATATAATACAGAAACCCAAGTATATATTATATGTGCAGCCTTTCTAACTTATTTAAACCCTCTCAAGTCCTGATTCCCTGGGTACTCAATCAGTCGAGCTCTCTCCTGGCTTCCTTCCTGCATCCTTCCTCTTGGCTCTAGCTGGCTTTCCTGTATTGTAGTCGCTGTTGTTCTTGTTGTTCTTGTTGTTGCTGCAGATACCCGAATAATTTTTTGTTGCTCGCCTTGCTCGCTAAGCTTCACTAAATCCTTCTGTCGCGACAAAACCCAACCCGACAGCAGCAGCAACAGCAGCAACAGCAACAGCAGCAGCAACAACAGCAGCAACAGCAGCAACAACAGCAACAACAGCAGCAACAACAGCAGCAACAACAGCAGCAACAGGAACCGCTGGCCACAGCAGCAGCAGCAACATAAAGGGACGGGGCGGCAACAACAGCAACTATAGTGGCACCAGTGCCGCACTAGCTGCAACAAAAACTGCTGCAGAGGTTAGAGGGGGTGCAGGGGCGGCGTGAAAGGCGGGCGTGGCAAGGGGAGGGGCCGGCTTTGAAGATGAAGGAGAAGAGCAACCATGACGACGCCGGCGACAATGCAATAACTCATGTGCCGTAGTTGTTGCTGCTGTTGTTGCTGTTGCTGCTGCTGGATGTTGGTCATGATGACACTTTGGTTGTTGCTTCCAGCTCGAAATCTCCACCGAATCCCACTTTGGCTCCCCGGCTGCCCACTGGGTGCCCCTCTGTGCCGGGCGCTTTCTGCTTTGGCAGAAAGTTTTGTTTGATAGTCCCACAATTGCAAAAGTTGGCCACGTTCTTTGAGCCGTGAGCCCGGGATCTGGCTTAAATGCATTTTAAGTTGCATCAACTTTAATAAAGCGCCACATGTGAGGCTTGTTTACTGCTGTTTTGGCTCTGACTCTGGCTCTGGCCGGGATGTAGCCGTGTTATTGTAGCTAAGTGCACTTGAGAGCGCTTTAAAGTTGGAGGCCAAGCGATAAGGACACGCAACTTGCACTCGGAGCGAAGACATCCCTCGCCGGCATCCCACTCCGTTCTCTATCCACAGAGCCACTGTGCCTCCCTGCTTTTGTACACCGTGACGTATGCGCAACGTTGGGTTTCGCCGGCGGTTTATCATACGTATACGCACCGTTGCCGAGCTGGATGCTGGCGCAAGAGTTTCCAAGTCGTCATCATCATGATGATGATGCTGCTGCGGCAACTTGAAGGTCGTCTAAGTAAGTTACCCGAACCGGAGTCTGTCAAAAAGCATTCTGGAGATTTTTCGGCTCCCAGGGGTTCAAGCATTTCAGCCTTCCCAGATAAGACTCTTGGGGGAGTTATCATACAAGTTTTTTCAGACGGAACAAATAACTTCATGTCGGCAAAGAGATAGTGAGTGCAGGAATTGCCAAGTATTCTTCTCTGGCAACTAAGATCAAGTCTGGAGTGCCAGTGCATTTTCCATAAAGTTTAGCTTGCAGCAAAGTGAGAGTAATAAATTATAATGCTTAATTTATGCCCTGACCTTTGTGAATGTTTACACATGTGCCCGCCCCGTCTATCATTGTTGAAATTTCTTTATTTGAAGAACTCTCGGCGAGCCATCCATCATGTGTCATTGGACGACAAATGCGTGTGGCTGAGGCCGACTTTGTTCGCAAGTTGAAGAGGTTAAGAATGAAGTATGCCCGCCACAGCAGCCCCAACCCCTTCAACCCTTCAACCCTTCAACCCTTCAACCCTTCAAGCCATTTCAATGCGTGGCCCTTGAGGGAAGAGGAGGAGCGGAGGGAGAGAGCCTCAGCCGAGTGTCTAAATGTCACGTTTAAATTTATGCTGCAACAACAATAACAATGGAACACACACACACACTCTGAGGGGTAAAAAATAAGGGGTTCTGGCTCCGAAAAAAATATGCAGCGTAAACAAAAACAGTTATGACAACAATAGGAACAACAAACAGCCAAGAACTATGACAACTCGGCAACAGCAACAACAATTACTGACACAGCACAGAAGGCGAAGCGCTGCCGTGTGTCACCAGGGCTCTAAGGGGCTGGGGGGGGGACCCGAATGAGATGCGGGTGCAACTGTCACCAAAACAATGTTAACCAAAATGGCAAAAAAAAGAGGATCCAATTCGGGGAGAAAAAACATTACGAGAAAAGCATGAAAGCGAACAAAAAACACAGTAAAAATGATTGGAATACATTAGAAATTGTCTCTTTTGTTTTGGGGATCGGGCGGGGGCAGTGAACCAGCAGACGATGCAAATGGCAAGGAGCTTACTAAATCAGGGCCAGGCCCAGAATATGCATCCGAAAAATAAGTCCCCTCGAAGGGGTCCCAGGACTTGGCCATCCTTTAGCTTCTTTAACATTTAACTTCTACCCCCAAGGTTAGAGTCCTTGATAGATAAATACCAGATAAACTTGGCATAAAGCAAATCGGTTTTCTACCCTCCTGTAATTTATTATTATATAATGATTAAATAAAAGAGCACAGTTAAGCATATAATTGTTTTGCTTATATTCGAATTGTGAAAAAATTTCCCTCAATTTAATAATTAAATATGGCTAAAGTATTCAATATACTTAAGAACCCCCTTTAACTCAAATAAAAAACTCTAAGCTGAGTTATACAAGTTGTTAAATCAATACATAAATTTAGTAAGTAAGAAAAACAATTAAGTTTTAAGTCAATACATACAGTTAGTAAGTAAATAATAAGTAATAAGTTAAATAGTATAAGTAGTGAATTTATTATTCACTTCTGTATTACACTAGAGTCTAATTATACATGATTTAAAATATACTTAAGACTCCCTTTAACTCAAATAAAAAACTCTAAACTGAGTGATACAAGTCGTTAAATCAATACATAAATTTAGTAAGTAAGCAAAATATGTTAATAAGTTAAATATATATATGTTAATAAGTATATATAAATAGTAAATTTATTATTCATTTCTGTATTACACTATAGTCTAATTATACCTAAACTAAAATATATATATAATACTCCCTTTAACTCGAATAAAAAACTCTAGACTGAGTGTTACAAGTTATTAAGTCAATACATAAAGTTAATAAGTAAGTAAAACATGTTAATAAGTTAAATAGTATAAGTAGTAAATTTATTATTTTATATATTTATTATATAATTATATATATATTATTTTATATTTATTATAATTATTCCCTTCTGTACTACATTAGAGTCTAATTATACATGAACTAACTCAGAAAACCCCCTCAGGATGCCCCAGGACTCCAATAAAATCCTACTTGCAATCACTTAAATACCGTTAAGATAAATACTACCAACTCTCTACCGCAAATAGCATTTCTGGAGCAATTTCCCAGACTACGAAACTAAATTTTCCCCAGAAAAATAACATATTTAGCCATTTTCTGGGAGCAAAAACACTTTGCCCAGAATTCGTATCAAATTTCGTATGCTGCTGGCTGCAGTCGGAAGTTTCCTAGAATATTTCTTAATTTTGCAACAATTTTCTGCACAATTGCGCTTCGCTAGCTGGCATCAGCATCAAGTGTCCTGCATTGCCAAGGGGGCGAGGGGGCGACTGCCATTATCCTTATGTTTATATCATTAACCAGGTTATGTGCAACTCAACTGCTCTAATTATTTGTACGTTTTCCCAGCCAAGGGAAACCCATTTCATTGTGGAAATATGCGGGGATCAGAGTGCGTTTTACATGAGTATCCCGTCTTAACATGGCCAAAACACGGCGCTGTGTGGAGTGATTCTGATTCGGTTTCAGGGCTTCTTTCATTATTATTATTTGGGTTTTTTACCAGTATTTTCCATGCTTTTTATAAGGCCTTCTGTGTTTTCTTTTTTCTATTTCTTTCCAGCGCCCTTGTGGCTGAGCTGGCATTGTTGCTGGGATATTATTTTGCACGCTCGTTGCCGTTGCCATTGCAACTGCAACTAGACTCTGCCAGACCGCAATGAGAAAAAATGTTTTCATATTTATTTGCCGCCTGCCGCCTGCCACCCAGCCTTCCATGTCCCTCCCCCCACAGGACTCGCATAACTCTACTCAAGTATGCAACTTTATCATTTTGATTTAAATGTTTTGCCGCTGCTCTTGTCTGCCGCTCTGTGACATGCATGCTCCTCTGGATCCTGGTGCTCCTCTGACTCCTCTGAATCCTCCCTCCTCTGTATCCTCCCTCCTCTGAATCCTGACTGCTCCTCGGAGCTCCTCGTAGGCGACAAGCAGTAAAAATTGCATTGTTGTTTAGGTTTGCCAGCTTACTCAGCGCGGCTTTTGCGTGATTTTATGAAAAGATTGTTTCTCCATTCTCTGTTTGTGTTTTGTTGCTCCCGGAGTATTGTAAACAAAAAATAGAGAGGAGAATTATAAATGGGCGAGAGTACAGGAGCAGAGTTAAAGTGAATTATATGGCCGAGCCAAGGACACAAAATGTGAGGCCACTTGATGAACTAAGACTGAGAAATGGCAGCCTTTGTTGATATTTTCATTTCGAATTATAGTCGACTTTTAATTGGGCAAAATATTAGGGCTTAAATGGGACAATGAAGCAAGCTAAAGTTATTGGAATTGGTTTATGATTAAATAGATATAAATGGGATTTTTTAAAGGCAAAAGCAGCAAGGCAAGAATGTCATTAAGTTCTGGTTAGATCAGAGAAGGAAAAGTAATATTGATAAGGGTAGTTTCCGGGGAAAGAATCTCTCTTTTGAGTGCCTGCTGGGGAAATTTACTATCTGAACACTTTGTTAGCCAGCTTTTAATTGGTCACAATATTAGGACTTAAATGGAGCAATGCAGCAAACTAAAGTTATTGGAATTGGTTTCTGTTTAAATAGATCCAAAAGGGACTTTTTAAAGGTAAAGGATGCCAGGCAGGAATGTGATATAGATCTGGCTAGATCAGAGAGGTTAAAGTGATATTAATAAGGGTAGTTTCCGGGTAAAGTATAGATTTTTTTTCAGGAGTGCCTGCTTGGGAAATATGTATTATCTGAACACTTTGTAGGCCAGCACTCAGGCACAAAAATGGTGTTTGTTAGCAACAAATGTCATAAGCCATTATAAAAACCATTTAAGCCCGCGCTGGCGAATCCATTTAAATGGAATGCCTTTAAAAAAGCGAATGTGACATTTGCGCGCTCACTAATTGGCTTGGATCTCGGCCTTTTGACATCGCATAAATTAAGGGAATTTTGTGCATAAAGTGCGGCCAGGATACCCGCCAGAGAACAGGACCCTTCGGCATGTGTGCCTGTGTGCGTTGGTGTGGAGTGCAGGAATTAATTCAATTAAGTAATGCCACATGTCATGCCGCATATAATTTATGGCTTGCTTATATTTTGAGTTAATTTCGCATTTTTTCCATCCACTTTATTGCATTTCCATTTTCGCCTGTCACCGCCGCTTGTTTGTGCGACTTTTTCAAATTGTTGTGATGCTCCACAGGACTCGACTCGTCCTGGCTACGAATGTGCAAAATTCTTCCCGTCAACAACAATTTTTTCCCCCTGGTTTGGTTTGGTTTTGGTTGCTTTTGTTGCTCCTATTTCCCCTCCCCCTCCCCCTCCAGCGGGGACTACATGTTTGCAATATTAATTTGCGAAAATAAAAGCGAGCTGGGAAAAACGGACACGGAGAAAATGCAAATATTATTGTTAGCTATAATGCCGAGGCGGTTTTAATGAGCTTGAACTAATAAAGTAAACTAATTAAAGGCTGCGGTTAATTATGACCACCGATAGGTGAGGCAATTTGACGAGAATTATAAAAAAAAACTATGCAAATATTAGTTTTTGTTAACAAAACAGATACTGCGGAATTTGCCTGATTAGTGTTGACTGCATTAATTTAACTCCTCTTATTATCATGACTCATCTTTAATTTTAATTGGCATTTAATGTTTTTATACTGAGAAATTTATAGTCAGAAATCGGAGATAATACTAAGTACAAGATGCTGTCTAGTCATTGCTTTAAGTTGGAGTAATTCTTGTATAATAATTGTATAATATATATATAATAATATATATAATGGGAGAGGTTCCTTTCATTTTAAAAGTGCTATTATTAAGTCAATTTAGTTAAAACTTTGATCATTTTCTTCAATTGATTCTGGGAAAATAGGAAAAATTACTTAACTAAGGGGAATATTGTTAGCAGATATATATATATTAGTTACTATTTTATTAGCAGTTAGATTTAGCATTTTGGTAAAGTGATTAAGACGATTGAAAAGGAGTGAAAACACATTTTTATAAAACTTGTAAATTAAGAATCTAAAAAATAAAAGTAAATACTTTGATAAACCGTGTTAACAATATTATAATTAATTATTCCCACTTCTGGCTAAATAAACCCAGGTTGAAGCCCTAAGTGATCCATTTCCTTGGAGATTATCCAAGTGTTGAATATATCCGCATCCTGTGAAAATATCCAACTCCCGGCCATAATAAGGACATAGGAGCACTGCGGCCATTCGAGTGATTAGCTTGGCAATAACAAGTTTACTTCTCAGTTAGCCGCCTGAAGATTGTCAGCAGTTTTTGGGCCCTTAACCCCTTAGTACCCTCCGCCCCGCCTAGGTCCTAGTCTAGGTCCTAGATCCTGTCCTGTGCGGACATAAATTCCAACTCATTTATCCGGAAATGGGCGTGCTGCCAAAGCGAGCAGCAAACAAACACAATGATGGCCATTTAGTTTAGTCTGGAGTCCGGCACAGCAGCAGCAGTGGGGGGAACCCCCGTGGAGGACCTCCTAAGAGGAGGATGTCAGCATTGTTTACTGCCAGACAACTTTGTCAGCCAAACTGTCGGCCCTATCAGTCAGTGAGGAGTGCTTTATGCAATTAACTAATTCGATGTGCCATGTTTTTCCAGCAAAAGTACTCGGAAAACGAGGAAATCCAGGCAGCTCCACGAATGCCACGACCATTCAATACCCTGTACCCTTCTCAGCTCCTTATGAAGGAAATAATTACCAATGGCCAGGATATTTGTTATTAGGGATCAAGCTGGTTATAAAGATCATTAAACTTATAACAAATCTTGAGTCAAGGAAAAACTAAGCTGTTTCAATTTCTAAAGACTGCCAAGCAAGGACTGAAGAAAGGCTTTGCTTGAAGTTGTTTTTATAAATTTATTTAAATTATTCAAAGCCAAAACCACCTAGTAGTACCCAAGTACACCCCTATACCCTGCAAATACCAGGTACAACAAAAGCCGACAAAAAACGCACAATAAAATTTATGTTGTCAAGGGTCAGGGCTTTCAACCTCTCTCGCTGGGCCCTTTCAACCGATGCAGCTAAGAGCGGGTTGAACAAGCGGTTGAAGGACTCTGAGTGCCTAAGAGCGCATGGAATGCAGCAGCCGAGAGAGCGAGAGAGCGGAATGCAGTGGCATTGAAACACTCCAGCGCTCTTACTGGAAGCAAAGAGCCAGCCTGCCTGCGCTTCGGGCTATCCACCGAATGTTGATTCAATTAAAAAAGCAACAAATGGAATGACAAACTAGGGACCACCACCAAGCCCACCTCCCACAGTCCCCCCTCAGCAGAGTCCACCCACTTTTAATTGAAAATGCATTTGCCGGAGTTTTCAGCTGGAGCCTCGGCTTGAGCCACTTGCGAAATTCGCGCTGCATACTTTCAGGCAGCGCTTAATTCAAAAAGCAACAAGTACAGTCGCGTCGCAGGCGATTTACGCCGAGTGCCGCTCAAGTGTCAAACGGATGCTTGTATTGTAAGATTATTGAAAGGGGAGTGAAAACACATTGTTATAAAAACATAAGAATTAATCTGGAAAATAAAAGTGAGTCTATCTATAAAAATTTATATATTCATTCATTGTATGTATATTGGATATATATTTAAAGGCGATTATAAAAGTGTCTTAAAATATGATACCGAATTTAATGACAATTTCACGCATATTAAATTTTCATTATTTCATACTTTCATATTAAAATTTCATTTATTTTTATATTATTTCAAATCCCCCTCTCTCATATATAAGGCCATGTTTACCATCAGGTACTAACTTAATCTGATAATTCAGCTCTCCGTTGCCTTGCCCTAAGTAACCATAATATTATTACAAATTTGCATATTAAATTCGGCAGCCTAAAGGCATTAATTCAATAACCAAATCCGGTCACTCACATTGTTATAAAAACTTAAGAATTAATCTGGAAAATAAAATTGATTCTATCTATAAACAATCTATCTATAACAATTTATATTCATACATTGTATATGGGATATATATTTAAAGGCGATTATAAAGGTGTCTTAAAATATGATTCCGAATTCAATGAAGACCTATTTTTCGCATATCCCCCTTCTCATATATAAAGTTATGTTTTCCATCAGGTACTAACCTAATCTGATAATTCAGCTCTCCGTTGCCTTGCCCTAAGTAACCATAATATTATTACAAATTTGCATCTTAAATTCGGCAGCCTAAAGGCATTAATTCAATAACCAAATCCGGTCACTCAATTCTGACAGCATCACAATGCGCCTGGCATCCCCGCAAGTAAGCCAGCTTCCATTGAGGTCCTCCCCCAAATGATGGGCCTCGTGGCCGGCATTGATGACAGTTGATGATTATTAAAACAACACCCGAAATTAGGCTGGGCAGGGTGTGAAATGCCTGCAACGGAAATGAGGTTTCGTTCTGATTTACGCAGGCAGCAGGCGTCGCAGGACTACGCCCCTTTCTACCTGCAGCCGAAGGACATTGGGCATTGCTGCCAGGTCACAGCACTCTGCGTCTCCGCATCTTCCCCTTCGGAAACTTGACACGCATATTTAGTGGCAACAACAAACCTAATTACGCATGTCCACCAGCAAGGACCTCTGCAGGAATCGCTGTGGAATGGGAGCTCTGTCCAAATTTCCACAGAATATCAGTGCATTTATGAACGGGCTTCATGTGGGTCTGGCTTGGGCAGGCTCCTCACTTCAGCAGGTAGGAGCAAGCTTCCCTTTGGGGTTCGGAGTCTACTCGGAGTTTGCATTTCGATAAGAATAGGTGGAGTCTGGCCCAAATGGAGTCTGAAGTTGGAGGTAGCGAAGGGAACTGGCTAACAGACTAGTTCTGGTCCTTAACCAAAGGATACTGAGTTTAGAAGCATTATTTTAATGATTTATAGAAGAAACATTCTTTTACTGATTTATAGAAGTCCTGCGATTAAGTTAGATGCTTTTCAGAGACAGTAATCTCTAATTACTTAAGTGATTCAATATATATTGTCTTATATATTAACATATATTAAAGAGACCCTGGTTCTTAACATGCCTCAAGAAAAGCCAAACTAGAGGCAGTTAAGCTAGGAGTTTAAGCCCCTATTTTTGGTTTATAGTTCATCCGATACTCTGAGCCACATCTCTGGGTTCAGAATCCGAAGGCCTTGCTCGCTGCTGACCAAAGCTGGTCGCCCTTGAGTCAGCAGTTGCAGCATTTGTCATAAGCAGGGATTTCACAACCACCTCCGCAGCCCAAAGTCCCTGAAGCCGGCCCCACCCTGCATCCCCATCCGCATCCTGGCCACCCAGGGGGATAATGGCCGAGTTAGTTGGCTGTGCTCCGAACAGATTTTATGATTGCATCTGTTCCGCTGCCAGTTGCCAGTAGCCAGTTACCAGTTACCAGTTTGGGGCTGTCCGGATCCCCAGATCCATAAGCTATTCCCTCTGTGAAGCATCCCCCCGAGTTCGAGCTTATGTTTGTGTTGTGCGTCGGTTGTGGTAGCTAAATTAGCTGCGATTAGGCCTAATAGAGCCTGCAGTGCCGGGATTGCGGATTGCGGATTGCAGATGCATTCCCACTGCACTCTGGCCCGTCCGGCAGTTAAAACTGCTCGATTACTCCTCCTGAAATCTTATTTACCAATCAGAGCAGATGGATAGAGGGAAATTCCAGATTAGGTTACCAATCGGGAGCACCCTGAGTGGGTTTGATTAATGATAATGCAGTTAAGCCATCAAACTCAAAGGAGTTGTGGGGGAAACTAAGAACATACTGATCCCTAGAGTCTATGAAATAATAATAAATACAGGGAGTTCCAGGGAGTTGAATAAATATGGCACACCACATAAGTTAACTATTAATGATCTCTCCTGCTTATAGGAATATTAGATGTAAACTCCGCCGCCCCTAGGGGTTGGCAAATTCTGTGGAATTATCGAATAACATTAGTTCAGTTCAGTCTGAATAATTCACCAGCGGCCAGGCTCCCTGCCATATTTACATATGTAAACAAATTCAAAGGGGGAAATTGCAGGAGAACGCTCCATAACCGACGTCCATCATGGCGAGTGGGCCCAGGACCACACTGCTGGCCCACATCCTGTAGGGGCCAGGCCAGGCCAACACCCCGCATGGCCTCCTGACCCTTGAACACTTGTCAATCCCGACTATTCATAGTTCTCGCCTGCTGTTGTCCAACAAGGACATGCATAAAATTGACCATGATTTCGTCTGACAAGACATCAACTTGGCCAAAAGCGAGCAGGAGCGGAAGGGCGAGGGGCCAGGACCAAAGGAAGGCCGACACATGTCATCAAATTTGTGGGCAGCGCCTATGCGTATGCAACAAATTGCAGCACAACAGAGGAGGGAGTGGAGAGTGGAGAAAGGAGATTGGAGAGTGGTGAGTGGAGAAAATAGAATGGAGAATATTTCGGGTTACAAGAGACACTCGAAATAATAATGGTAAGCAAAACGATATTAAATGTAAATCGTTTTTAAAGCTAATTAAATGAGAGTTTTTAAAGCTAATTAAATGAGAAGCTAATTAAATAAGATGAAATGCTTTCATAAGAAATAATTTTTGTACCCCATTTCAATAGCTTTTTAATTACCAACGATTTCTCTAACATGCCAAAATATATTATAATATATAATTTATATATATATATATTTATATTTATATATATTTATATTTATATATATTTATATTTATATATATTTATATTTATATATATTTATATTTATATATAATATATAATACATAATATGGCATTTAAATTGGTTTCTTTAAATGTTTATAAATTATCATATTTATTTAGAGAGAAATAATACTTATTCAAAGAAAAATTCAAGTTATAAATTAGAAATTCCACCAAACAGAACCCAAATGTTGTACAAATATTATTTATATTTTTATTATTATTATTTTTGAGATCACAAAACCCCCTCAAGACATTATTTTTGAGATCCCAAACCCTCTCAAGATATTATTTTTGAAATCCCACTTCCTTATGGGAACAAGGACCTTAGTCCTTAGCTTCTTCTGAGTGCAGTGTGGGAATAAACTGGCAAAAGGAGGCCACCCCGAACTCTAAAAATCCCCCACAAGCAGGAGGCCAGTGCAGCTGCTAAATGAATTACTTAATTAAATTTATTGACTTGCTTAAGTTAATTTGCGGGCCAAGTGGCTGGGCGATTTATTCGATTTACCGCAGAGCAAACAGAAATTAAGATGCGTTTGTGTGCGTGCCAAGTCAAATCAATTTCCGCACACGCCCAAAAACAAGGGGAAAGGGGAAAATCCTATTACCAATTGTTTAGGCCAATTGCCAGATATGTGGAAAATGAAGAGCCGCAAATTTCGGTGAATTTTGCATTTGGCAGATGACAGCGAGCAAAGTGCAGGCTCGTTGTTGGCCAGGACGAAATAATTAAATGTTTGTTTGATTGAAAACCCCATCGAATTGATTTTTCACCTACTGACTAATAACTTTTGGCAGAGCCGGAAAAAAAGCAACAAACAGGGGCTGGGATGCACAGGAAATTGTTGCGTCCAGTTGGCCATATTATGTAAATCGCTGCCACTGACAGGAGCCACAGTTTTCGGCCCAGAATAGTTGCAATATATTGTGTGACTTTAACTGGGTTCGATGCCCGAAAACCGCTTTGGGCCCAACTTATTTGCGGCTAACAAATTGCATGCATCATCAGCGCAGTTGCCAATTCATCTGGCACTATTACTACCCCATATCCATGTGTATCCTGTGTCCCTGTGTGCTGTGGGCCACTTGACAGGACCTCCCTTCTTTTTTGAGTGCCAAGTGTTTGTCACAAGGACAGCAGCACAGGACACTTTGACTGCGATTGCAAATCTTTGGCAAATCAATGCAAGTTGCGGCCAGAATGGGGAGTAGGTTCTCCCCCCAGTGTGTCGGCTCAAATGTCAATTTGCATGGCCAGGACTGCCAGGATATCGATGGTACCAGTGATAAAATCGAGAACAAGCCGGGCTTTTTGAGCATTCATTCAAGATGGATTGGAGATGGATTAGAGATTTGTGTGGCTTCTTGGGGGGAAAGTATCCTTTATGGAAATAATTTGTATGATTTTTGCTTAATTTAGATAATCCATAAACTATATTTATTTATGTATTAATATTTATATATTTATATATATTATATTATATATATTATACGATTATTATCCTATATGGAAATAATTTGTATGATTTTTCTTAATTTAGATAGTCCATAAACTATATTTATTTCTATATTTATATTTATATATTTCTATATATTATATTATACATATAATAAATATTTGAATATATTTATATATCTTTATATATAAATATATTTATTAGAGATGTTAACCCTTAAGTAAAACTATTAATAAAATGTATTGTCTTAAGATAAAGAAGCTTAAAATAATTAACTCTTTATTCTGAAGCAACATGGTAAACTTTTCTATTATTAAGTACTCCAAGAATACCCAAATTATACTTTTTATGGGCTAATAATGTAGCTCCATATTTCCCAAGTAAAATAGATAGTTTCCCTATCAAGAACTTTCAATTATCAACATTAATATCGTATTCCTATTACCGAACCTAATCCCTCTTCAAAAGCCAACCAAAAGGACTCGTTCCAACCGAATTCCAGATAAAATCAAATCAGAGAACCAAGGCTAAACCGAATCGAAACCATGGAGAGCCTCTACCCCGCCGATTACATTTCACAGAGAGAAATTCAGAGGCTTTGTGCCGACGATCATTTTGCTGGCTTTTTTTGCGTGTCCACACTGCGGCTGTGGCTGCCTTTTTGGGGGCAGGATTTTGGCCTTACTATGGCTGGGTTTGTTGGCCAGAAGTGTTGCCTCATTAGGCCACTGTTCACTGGGAAAAAGCACCGCAAACACACACCCCCCACACTCGAAACCTCTCATCCTAGACCATCGATAGGTATTTACAAGACACAAATGCACTATAATTTCAAAGCTGCATCCCTTTCCCAACCTCGTGCATGATTTCGTAATTTAAACGGCAGCCTCTATATATCCGCCATATGTCAACAGGCAGCAAACAAACGTCTGTCAGCAAAATCATGCAAAATGTGACACCGAGCGGGGTCCTGTGCGGCGGGGGAGGATGTTTCGAGTGGATTCGGGGGCTGGAACAATGTGTCCTCGCCCCTAAGTCCTGGCAGCGTCGGGCTGCGTGTCATTCAAAGTTTATTGATTCGGATTGAAAGCTGACATTTGCACATATTCCACAAGTTTTGCTCTTTTTTTATGTGGAGGTTCGAGAGTTAATAGCTCAACGAGATTTCCATTATTGTCTCTAAGCCATTTCTGATTCGGCACTGATAAGCCGGAATAATTGGTAAGAGCTGAAGGGAGGAGATGGAAAATGTGGCCCAAGGTAACTGGTTTGTATCTCAAACTTAATCAGAAGGTGAGATAATATATAATCATATTTATTTATCATTTCCCCCAACACCTCTTGATTATTAACAGTTTCCCGCTTAAACCGCTTTACACCGATATATAATATAATATATATATAGTCTTAATAATATATATATATAAATTCCCCAACACCTCTTGATTATTAACAGTTTCCCGCTTAAGCCGCTTTCCACCGATTTTCTTTAGAAGAGCAGCTCTTGGGAAATATCTCTTGCAAAGAAATCGAGGAACAAAATTAAGAAAGAAACCATCTTGGGGGAAATGCAATCTGTAATGCTGCCTGATTGGGTTTTCCCGCTTTCATTACGACCTTGGGTAGCTTTTCCGGAGGAGTTTCCCTTTAGAGCCCCGCCCCTTCGATTTTCTCTGGGGCAATCACACAGGCCATTTAACTTCAACGACAGTCTGAGGAAGGAAACAGAAGGACAGCCAAGGACTCCGCTGCGACTAGGCTCTCTGGCCAAAGTTCCGCGTTCATTACAATTATATTTGCAAAAGTTTTCCCCTCTTTGGCCCTCGATTTTCACGCCGCCTTGCAATTTTCAACTTGTTGCCTCAGAGGGAGGCTGGAAAAAATCCAACTCGCCTGTTTATTATTCATGTGTTTATTTGTTTATCAAAATACTACATTTTTCATGAGGCAGACAAAGGAAGGAATTCAGGGAAGATCCTGAAAAATAAATATTGCAAGGTGACAGGTTGAAGGCTAAAGGTTCTCTTGCCATGAAATTGCAGTCGAAATGGATTCCCATTGACCCCTGACCTTCCGACAGCTTTAAAACGTTTTTCATAGATACAAATTGGCGGGAGGGCCAAAACTTCAGGCCAAAAGGGAAAAGCCCCTTCTGCAGCTGCCTATTGTTCGGGAATTGATTTGTTTGCAAGTATTTTCCAAAGAAAAGGCAAAGCTCCGTGGGAGTAAGTAGTTTCTGTAATTGAACCCTAAATGTGAGACTCATATTTACTTGAAAAGATTTATATTTGCTTAGGGCAAACAGGAATGCCAAAGAAATAGTTATTTTTGCCAGATTTCGTGGCATGACTTATAAAATGTATTTATTAAGGAAATAAAGTGACTTATTTGCACATTTTTAATTGGATTATTTATGTAGCTGACTTATATGTAAGCAAATATATTATTTTATATTTATATTCATTTATATAAAGGAGTTGTTTAGCTTCGAATACTAATGAGTAAAGAGGTGGCTGCCTTCTTAAAGATTGCTTCTTGTTTTTAACAGAATATTTGTGTGCTTTGTTCATAAACCCATCATTTTAAATTTGCTAAATAAATGCTTTGCTAAAATAAATGCTTAACCTGCAGAGAACAATATTTTCTTGACTATAAAAATGGGATTTCTTTATGGTGATAATTTTTCAATAATTTAACATGCCTAGCTTAGCGCCAAACAACTATGAAGCGGATGTTTTGTGAAACTCGTCTCAGCCAGTTTTGCTGAAAATATGCATGGCCAGGTGGCGCTGGTAAACCTATAAACTTGAGTTTTTCGTGAATTCAAAAATAAAACAAATTTCTAAACATTAATTTAATAAATATGTAAATACCATTAAAATAAATACAAATACATCACTGAGCTGCTATTTAAAACCACCTTCAAAAATGGCGAAACTTGGTTTTATAGCAAACTTTGAGTGAAAGTTCTGAGTCCTTTTGGAAATAACTCATTTCGTAATATAGCTTTCTTTCGGAAATAACTCATTTCGTGATACAGCTTTCACAAGTCCTGAGCTTTGGCGAAAGAGCTTATGAAATATTCCCAATACATATAGCCTCATAATATATAATGCCACAACTTCGCCACTGTTTCCAGACAAAGGCCAATCGATTAACATTTATAAGCTCAAATTTCTAAACTCACACAATCCATCTGCTTAACGAGCCAATAACTTTATGCCAAATAATCCCACGCCAGTTGGAACACCACCAGCAATTTGCGATCAATTGCCGAAAAACAACTGAATATTTAGCTAAAATCCAGCGAATGCCAAACCCGTTCCCGCTGCAATTTGATGAGAGCCTCAATATTCGCAGAAACCAAATCAATTCCGGCCAAGAAGCTTGGCTGAGTCATTCCCAATGGCATCACGAAGAGGAATAACTCCGGTTGAAGGTGTCATCTTCGGAGTCGGAGTCTGAGCCAAAGGTCGTCCTTCCTCAGTTCACACGAACAACAAGCCAAGTAGTAAACAGAAAATAACAAATGCATAATAACAAATAACAAATAACGAACAACAGACGAACAACATTGAAGTTGTCGGCTCGGATCGGATCAGCGGAGCGTTTGATAAAGGTTTCTCAGTTTTCTCAGCTTTATGACTCGGCCGTTTCGCGGGGCCTTTGCCTTCTCGTGTCTGCGATTACCTTAGTACACAAAAGTCGACCCAATTACGACTTGTTTGTTCTTAGAGTGAGACATCAACGTCATCATCCCCATACCCAAATACCCAGGTACCCAGATACCCAAATACACAGACCCCCAGATACTCAGTCATCGCCATGATCATCGCATTTCTGCAGATGGTCAGCCAGAAATCAGGCAACAGCCGCTGACCTTGCCTCCAATCTTACTCCAATTTCGAGGCATAAAAGCGAAAATCAATTCAAATGGTAGCCAGCGGAAAAAACAACAGCCACAGCCACAAAAAAAAAAATAAAGAAAAATAAAGGAAAAACTACGAGCAGCGTAAAAACTTGAATGGCAAGTCTGACCCCATGACGTATGCTCAATATTCAGCAATTGTTGGCGACTCAAAGATAATGCCTTGCTATCTGCTGATCTGTTTTAACAGTTTTTTGTTATTGTTAAGCTAAGATTTTGTACTTAAAATAAGTAATTTATCCCCATCTTAGTTTACAATTTAAAGTTCTAAGTCCAAGATGGAATATTACTACACCTAGGTAATAGGTAATAATAAATAATTATCTACAGACAATTTAAATAAAAGCAGTCAAAAGGGAAAGTATAGTTTTATCTTAATTTTATCCACAGGGAAAGCTTATTCTTTTTAATTCATTATGTTAATTTATATTACAAAGTGTGTATTGTGTTTTAATGTATGTATATATATATGTATTTGTCTTCTGTTTTAAATCTACGGAGAAGTTGACTTATTAAATATTTGTATTTAGATAATTAGCAACAATATGAATAATCCAGTAAGTAATTAGAATAAGCAATTGTTTTACTGTATTTATAGAGCTAAATATTAAGTATCTAAATAAATATCTATATATTTGCCAAACTTTTTTGTGGGTAAATCTAATAACCACTTCACTAGCATCTGTTTATAAATTCCATGGCGAATTCCATAAAGCACACAATACTGCAATTAATTCTGATAAATACAGGAGTTTGTATTAAGAATTAGCAATAATGGATAATATATTCAGTAAATAATTAGAATAAGCAGTTGTTTTACTGTATTTATATAGTAAAATATTAAGTATCTAAAGAAATTGTTAGATAATTGCCAGACTTTTTTGAGGTAAAACTAATAACCACTTTACAAGTATCTGTTTACAAATTCCTTGGCGAATTCCATAAAGCACACAATATTGAAATTAATTCTAATAAATACAGAAGGAGTTTGTATTAAGAACTAGCAATAATGGATAATATATTCTGTAAGTAATTAGAATAAGCAATTGTCTTTCTGTATTTATAGAGTAAGATATTAAATATCTAAGTAAACTTCTAGATATTTGCCAAAATAACCATGTTTACAGACTTTTTTGTAGGTAAATAAATAAATAAATAAATTAATGCAGTGCTTCAACAAATTCCTTGTCGAATTCCATAAAGCTCACAATACTGCAATTAATTCTGATAAATACAGAAGGAGTTTGACACTCTTGACTGGAAAACATAACTAACTCTGGCCAGACTTTAGCACTTGGCTGACACTTTTGCTACCTGCATTTGGACCAGATCTGTTGGCCAAAGACTGAGATTCTTTTGGCCATTCGATTCAAGCTCTAAAGGCTGCCGGAGCTGACCCTGTTCGCACCTCGTTATGCCTCCACTGGCATTTGGCCGAGCTCCTCCGCAAGCCGGAGTACCCCGGCATCTGTATCTCTGAAATTCAATCTTTCCCGCTTACTCATGCCATTTTCTGTATGAAATTTCCCCCGAAGCGCTGTCTATCATCAGCATCATCACCACTGCGGAGGAGACTGTGAACTTTGCAATCCGATCAGACAGGGTTCAGCTGCCTCTGGCCTTCTGAGGCAGTGTCTTTATATTTTTGAATGGATCTGCCATTAATTTCAATCATCTCAGCGGCACATTTGCCATCGTAATTGCTTTTCCGAGCCTCAGTTCAATTTTCTGGCTTGCCTTGTCAACAATTTCGGCAAATGTATATTTGTGTACCTCAATCACTCATCAAATGGCAATTCAATCAATTTTTGTGGCATTCTCTAGGAGTAGAGACTAATTTGAGCTATAAATAATAATAGAACTGAGTGGGAGTAATATATATATTTATATTTATAGTTAAAGGAAACTGTCAGGAATTCCCAAAGTTCTTTGACATTCTTGGTATTTATCTCAACTGGTTAATGCTCTTTCTTGGCAAATTGTTTTAAGAAATCTGTGCAATTCTTTTGGTAGATGATATCTATTGGATATATATTGGATATTTTCAATGCGAGGAAACTTTTATTTAAACCTGAGTTAAAGGACCGCTGACCAGTATTCAATTAACCATACTTGACCCACTTAAACTTGTACTTTTTTGAGATAATTCCTAAGCACTAAATTATGGCGACAAAGACCCAAAAGCAATAAATAAATTGGCAAGTATCTGCAGGGAAAATACCCAAATTTCAATCAAATTAAGTCGCCCCAGAGAGTCACTTGGACAGATGACTGGCAAGTAACCGAAAAAGGGAGGAAAGCATCAGTCCAAGTTGGCCAACTGGGGACAAGTGAACCCAACTAATCCGCCGAGTGACAAACAATTTTAAAGACTCACTTTCGATGAAGGAGCTTCGCGTTTGATTACAAAACCGAATCGGCAATTTGCCACAATTTGTGGCGGAGCGAAACCTTTTAGCCCAGATGATGTGTGGGATCTCAGAGGGCGGAGTGGCCAAGAGGAAGGAAGGGGCGGAGTTGCGCAAAGCCGAGACAAAGGCTGCTGATGATGGATCACGGCTCGTTTCTTCGCCTTTTTTTCAGCTTCGACTTCGACTTCGACTTCTGGCGGATGTGGCATGTGCCGCCGAGCCATCTCCAGAGGATGTTCTCCTCTTGGAACTTGCAACTTGCAACTTGGAACTTGGAACTCGCTTAGCATATCCATTGTTGATGGCGGCTCTGCGATAATTATCACTCGGCCGCCGTTCTGCCTTTAATTACCCTCCACTTCTGGCTTTGCATAATTGCATTGTTTGTTGCCGAAATCGTCATTAGAATTTTTATTTGCACAATAATCAAGTAGTTCCAAAGTCATAAAAAGAGAACAGTCCGAACAGCCGGCGAAGTGCATTGTTTTTGTGCAATGGCAGGGAGTTTTTTGTGTTTCGGCCAACTGCAAACCCCGAACCCCGAACCAGAACAATGAGAACTAAGTGCGTTTATCAAAATGTTTGCGGTCTGTTTGCCAGTATTTTTGTTAACTATTTTCCTGCTTCTATAAAGTGTGGCGGGAGGTGGGGAGGGCTTCGTTAGCCATTGACAAATGATGCTGGCCAGGCCAACTGATGAATGAAACGGCTCAGAGAGGATGTAGATGCTCCAACTGGGCCTTGGACTAGTTGGCTTAGATTAATGTTGGAGTCCTACCTTACTGTGCTACCTTAATCAATTTACAGCGAATCAAAATTCACTTAAACTGCCTTTTATTTTCCCCACGCTCACTCACTTAATCCAATTAAGAATCAAGTGGCCTGGCCTATTGATTTCAGCCACAAATGTAAGCCCCTTGTGGTTAAAAAGCCATCAGCTAGAGGTCAACCCCAGGCGACCCTGATGTAATGGCACCCAGGCAGTAATCCAGTTCGCCACACACAAAAGAAGCCCCTCTCCCCGGAGTCGAATTAAAAAACATTTCTAAACTAATTTAATAAATTACGGCTTTAACCCATTAAGGCTGACACCAGAATGGCAGCGGAAGAGCCGAGGGAAAATGCGTTTAGTGTCATAGAGGGGCGACGGGAAGCCGACATTTATAAGCCACATAATTACTTGATCATTGTTTTCGTCGAGTATTATTTCGTATTAGACAATTTTCAGCGCCAGCCAGAAAATATGAAATGCGAAGAAGCCGCTGCTGAGGTGCTGAGGGTAATGATGATGGATCTGCCCGCCTGCGGCCTTGGGCTGGGTAAAAGTCAAGGCCGAGTCGGCGGTGAGTTGGCGTGTGAAATCATTGGAAACTGAGTGTGGAGGCGGTGGAAAGCCTCGGCGGGGATCGATTAATTGTGCATTATAGCCAATCAATTGGGCAATGGAAGCCGTTTTCAACCATTTCAAGAGGGGGAGAGACGGCAACCAACGCCTAATGATAATAGGCGCTTTTCGAGAAGTCCATAAGTTGCCTTTGCCCATTTTGGCCCGACTGGTGCAGTGCAACTGGCGCTGATTAAGGGAATTTCTCACACAATCCACCGAGCCGATATGCGGAGACTTGCTCTCGAAACTGAAAATCAAGAAAACTAAGCCACGATAGACGATAGACGTTTGGCAACCGCCAGACGATTGTCTGGGCTTTTCTCGAAGGTGAACCAGAATGCCGCCGTGCCACGTCTCCGGGTCGGATCCCAGCTCTTTTCCAGTCCCAGATCTCTAGTCCCAGGTCTCTAGCAAGTCTGTCGATGCCTCAGCCTCAGCCTCATTGAAGCGCACTAAGCACTGAGCACTGAGCACTGAATACTGAGACGAACCGGATTGCCACCGATGTGCATCTTTGAAAGTGAGCGGCTCCGCTGCGATGTGCCACGCTGCGACTCCATCAATTCTAGAGCAAATGAATGTCTCTTGCCGGCGGCAGCGATGGCAGCGAAATTTATTGCAGCATTCCATTTTAATTAGTCTAATTTATGATAATTTTTTGCAAATCGAAATTAAATGCTCTCGAACGAGGAATTGCGCAAGTAGCAGTCTGGGAGGGCCCCATAAGTGAAGACAACATTCTGATTAAAGACTATTTTTCTAATACTTATATCAAGTAGATATCCGCTTCTTGTTTATGGAAACTTAAGCTTACTAAGAAGCTATTCTAGAAACATCATAAGGCAGTGAGTGTTGATATTGATTCTGTATAGAAGTGAAACATATGGGTATATACATATATCCGCTTCTGGTTTATGGGAACTTAAGCCTAGCAAGAAGCTTTTCAAGAAACTTCATAAGTGTTGATATTGATTCTGTATAGAAGGGAAACATATGGGTATATACATATATCCGCTTCTAGTTTATGGAAACTTATGCCTAGCAAGAAGCTTTATAAGAAACATCATATTGATATTGATTCTGTATGGGTATATACTAGCTATAAATAATAACAAATACTACATTACAATCTTGGTTACTACTTAAGCAGCCAAGTTATACTACCAAGTCGGATCTGAATATATATTCTAAGCACAGCAATTAATAATTAATATATGTTATATAATAATTGTTATATAATAATAATTGATATTTGTTCTACATTTTAGTTCTGTATATAAATTCTTTGGATTTGTGTTTTCATTTTAAAGTAGGAAATACTTTTATGCCTATATATATAACATATATTCTAAGCACTGCACTTAAGTAATAATTGTTATTTGGTCTACATTTTGGTTCTGTATTTAAGTAAACAATTAAAACGTGATATTTACTATATTCTATATATTCAATATTCTATATAGATTCTATATTCTATATTATTTATTCTTTTGATTTGTGTTTTCATTTTAAAGTAGGAAAACTTTTATCCCTATATATATATAACATATATTCTAAGCACTGCTATTAAATTATAATTGTTATTTATTCTATATTTTGCTTCTGTATTTAAGTAAACAATAAAAACGTGATAATTACTATAAATTCTTTTGATTTGTGTTTTCATTTTAAAGTAGTAAGTACTATAATATAATACTATACTATAACTATAAGATATATTTTGAAATAAAGGGGTATGAAATACTTATACGCCTATTTCATACTCCTATATTTCAGAATATATCTTATACTTATACACCTATTTAATACCCCCTGTATTTCAGAATATATCTTATAGTTGTGTTATATTCCTTTTTAATTTGTTAACTTCCCCCTGCCTCAACCTCCGCTTCGCTTTCCTCTCTCTGCTTCTCCCAAATTTTTCCAATCAAGTTCGTTGCCTAAGTCTTTCGTTTATCCAGCGCTAATGAACGAAATTTCGCACTGCGCGCGCGACAATTAAATGGAATTGCCGTTAAGTTGGCCAAGTGGCATCATCAATAAGCAGAAATTTGCACTAATTTTTTGTGCCGATGCCGCTTTGCGACACAGCCGAGCAAACATCAACAAACCGCGAAAACAAAACAAAACAAAGAGCACACCAAATCCCCCGCACTCATCAATGAGAGAATAATGCCAGTCCGGAGTCGAGTCGGAGTCGGAGTTCGGAGAGGCAGAGACACGATGATTTAGCTTTCCAGCTTCGGCTTCGGCTGTGGCTGTGGCCACGATGAGGCTGCTCTTTGGCAATTCCAGCGATGACGCGGTGGCTTTGGCCGCTGGCAGCCTCGCTCATCTGCGGAGAGGGGCCACCGATCGGGCCCAGCGAGTGCACTGCTCTTGAGTATAAAACCAAAATTGATGCGAATTTTTTTACAACTTTTGCACCAACTCCAAACGCGGCCACACGTGTTCCTCCGCTCGCAGCGCCTCAAAGTGAGTCCCGATCCCAGCTCGAGATCCGATCGGTAACGATACGATACCACTGTGTTTTACTCGTGCGCGGCAAAGTGCGTGGCATTCAAATTGTGCTGCCAAGTTGGGCAATCAACTGCTTAAATTAGTTCCCATGAGGAGCAAAAAGTGCTAGAATATATTAAGCGAACAGAACGAACTGGCAACCAACTAAGACTAAGCTTGAAGCGAGTGAGAAAATAATAATAAATGCAGGGAAAACTAGCTAAACAAACCCTAGAAGGATATCGGAAAAATATTTAGACCTCAGACACTTAGATTACATTTATTTATTTATTTTTGCAATTAATTTCGGTCTTTGTAAAATATTTTTCTAGGCTTCTCAGGCACAGAGATTTAATTAATTAATTTATTTTTGCCATTAAAAATATTTATGGAATATTTACTCAATTATTTGTGAAAGGAAATTAATTATTTATAGAATATTTACTCCTTTATTTGTGAAAGGAAATTAAATTAAAGTTACAAATACAAGTTTGAATTCATTTAAAAATTAATGAAGACGAGTTGACAAGACCTATGTGTTAAAATGTTTATGAAAACTATAGGAAACTATATACAACTATTAATTAAAAATTACTAGAATCCACTCATAAATCCCTATAGTTTCCAGCAGCATTTTTACACTAAGGAGTCGCCAGCTATAATAAACATAAACATACATATATTAATAATATTAATATATTAATTAACATATTTGTAAAACTTAGAAAATCAGTTTTCTCTCATATTTAATATTAAAAAACGATAATTGGTAAACAAATCTATAAATACAACTAGAAAAATGAAGTTATAAAAGTATATAAACGTCGAAAGAGCTTAAAAACTCATAAATCTCTATAGTTTCCAGCCATTTTTAATATTAAAAACGATAATTGGTAAACCTTAGATTACAAATCTATAAATATAACTAGAAAAATGAAGCTATAAAAGTATATAAATGTCGAAAGAGCTTAAAAATGCATCCTACAGATGCAATAATAATAAAAACTAATACTACCGAGCAGCGATACTAAAAGCCAGCTTCGTAACCAAATTATGATTGAACAATGTTGTAGACAAGAATTCTGCGCTATGCCATTAACCCCGAGATAAACAATTGGAGTTATTATCAATTAGGAGCCATTAGAAGCATCCGTTGCCCCGCGAAAAAGTGAATGCAGCTGCAACATCGTCGCGATTGTCCATTAGCAGTTGTGGTTGCCTCCTCGCAGCACATATATATATATATATAGACATGTACCACAGATATAAAATCAAATTGCATGCCGCACTGGCCGAGAAGGAGAAGATGCAGCTTCCTTTCTAAAAAAAAAAAAAACAGAAAACACAAACCGAAAACGGAAAATTAATATCTTCAACCCACTCGACTCGTTTCTTTCGATCTTCGTTTTGTATCTTTTAGATAGGAAAAATCACATTTAAATTACGTATTACCAAAAAGAAAAAATCACAAACAACAACAGACATCATGGCAGCAGCAACCACGGCGAGCAAATCACCGCAGCAACATGAACAGCAGCAGCAGCAGCAGCCGCAGCAGCAGCAACACAGACAGCAGCAACATCTTCAGTTTCAGTTCGGCTGGAGGAGCCCCTGCCTTCTGATAGTCGTGTTGGGCCTGCTCTCGATGCTGGCGGGCCACTGTGCCAATGGGGTAAGTCGGGCAGAGCCATGTCCTCTCCCACCGATCGCAATCGTAATAGTGGCAGTAATCGTAGTCCTAACTCCTAAGTGGTCCCCACACTCGAAGAAATATGTAATAGGAGGGTTGTTAGATCAAGGAAAATTAATAGTTTGTTAAGCAATCTATTCCTGATCTAAGCCCAGACCTATTTGTTGTTCCAAGATATATTGTAGGTTACTTCTACGATCTCAAATAATAATTTTTATCCAAGTGCAGAGAGCCAGAAACCCTTTTCAATCACCGTTTTTATTGCCCGAAAAATATGTAATAGGAGGGTTTATAGATTCAGGATATTAAATAGTTCCTTATTTTTTTAAGCAATCTATTTGCGATCCGTTTGTTGTTCCAGGATATATTATAGGCTACTTATCCTATCTCAAATAATATTTTTTATCCCAGTGTATAGAGCCAGAAACCCTTTTTAATTGCCGTTTTTATGGCCCGAAAATTATGTAATTGTAATGTTTTTAGATGAAGGAAAATAATTAGTTTGTTATTTTGGCTTCTAAAAATAAGCAATCTATTTGAGAGCCATTTGTTGTTCCAGGATATATTATAGGCCACTTCTACGATCTTAAATAATATTTTGTATTTAATATTTATTAAGCGCATAGAGCCAGAAACCCCGTTCCCTTTTCCAATTGCCGTTTTTATGGCCCGAAAAATATGTAATTGGAGGGTTTATAGATCAAGAAAAATAAATAGTTTGCCATTTTGGTTTCTAAAAATAAGCACTCTATTTGAGATCCATTTGTTGTTCCAGGATATATTGTAGGTTACTTCTATATTATAGGTTCTTCTTCTCAAATAATATTTTTTATCCCAGTGCATAGAGCATAGAAACCCTTTTCAATTGCCGCTTTTATGGCCCGCAATCAGGGCCCGCAAAGACATCTTGTGTAAAGGGCTTTATGAGCTTGGGAAATGGCTTATTGAATAATTTGGCGATGGCTCTGCCGCTGGCAGTATCTGAACATTGATTTGACAACTTCATTGGCCGTGCCTCGGTGTATATCTCTATATCTCTGGTGTATCAGCGTGGGCAACAGCCGCCACACAAAAAAGTGTCATCTGAGATAATTCCGTACATTCATTCCGCATAGAGAGATTGCGCACACCATTTGTCTCTGGTTTGATTGGGATCTCAGCCAGCCGAGTGCCAGCAACAACAGCAGACTCCCACGCAAAGTTGCAGCCACAACACAGCAACACAGCAATACAGCAACACAGAGAGCAACAACAGCAACACCAGCAACAACAGCAACACCAGCAACAATTACAATTGTTGCCTCAAAAAAAAATAGCCAAAAAAAGAGCTGCCTCCGCTGGCCCCTTTCTCCCTTCTAGCCATCTTCCTTTCATGCCGCATGCAATGTTGCAAGTGCAGAAGACCCAAAAGAAGCTGGCCAAGATCGGTTGGGGGGGCGCTCGGGGGGGG